>CM070520.1:31417512-31691094 GCA_036346375.1 Guadua angustifolia
CCAACCCGAGGCGCCGGGCCATTGAGCACCGCACCTAACCCACCTCCTTGGCCGTTTGCTTTGAGAATAAGCACCGAAAGTGCCACCATGGATGACCAAGGAATTAGCGAATATAAAAAGACCAGAATTCATGCGGAGACCGCTATTTAAGGCGTAAAGAAGGGCCAACAAAGGTAAAGGAAAGGCCTTCTAGGCTAGAAATTATCGAGCGCCAAAGAGCCACCGACCGCCCGGGAAGGACTCACCGAGGCCACCACGGGCGACCGCAGGTACTTATAATTTTTCACTTGATAGAACTTCCGCAACAACTCAATGTTGTAGGAATTCATCAGTTTGCCCATCCTCGGCTAACCCGACTCGCCGAGATAATCGAGACCACCTTGAAGGCCTCCCATCGAGAGACACTTGAAGCCGATAAGGCTCAATTTTATGCGAAGACTAGGTCGCCCATCGCCTTGTTTCGAGACCCGTGGTATGGTATCGCTCGAGACTTTGTCAGGAAGCAAGGCGTGAGAGCAAGCGATCCTGCATTTCTTCCAAAAGGTTGACGCCTTCCCGCGGAGATCTTCTTGGTCTTCCTCGTTGAACGCCGAGACGCTAAGAACCGGAAGCGAAAATGGAGGGGAGAACAGCCCGCTCAGACACTGTGAAGAAGGGTGTTCACCCAGGGTCTGTAGGTGTGGTACGGAGCACCATAGCACCCGGAGCTCACCACTGCTACTGCTTAGAAGCCGATCAAACGCTCTTGTCTTGAGGCCTTCAAGACCAAATAAGCACGCTCGCTTGCCCATTGCTCATGGATGGGCCACCGGTTAAACATACCTTGGTGCCCATTTCATCGCAGGTCCAGTGAAAGCCTACCGGTGAATTGAGTCCCGTTGTCGGTGATGACGTTGGCGATCTAAAGCGAAGATCCCGCGAATGAACTTGACGGCGGCAATGCCGTGATGGCGCACCGCCGCCACCCACTTTTGTGAACTTGTCGATGGCGATTTAAGAGGTGGGTGAAAACCCTAGTGGCCCGCGAACGGGCTCAGATATTCAAATTTCGCATCGCAAAACGCCGGAAAGCGGATGGTTTGTAGAGCCCGGCGGTTGGATTTGTTCGGTGAAGAATCGAAAGTTTCCGATGTCCTCACCACCAAGCATCCCGGAGGGCAGAGGCCAATAAAACTTTAACTAAACGCTTACCGACGAATGCTCGCCGACATATGGCTCCTCAGACACGCCCTGGATATCGAGAGCAAGGTTGCCCTCTTCCCGAGTGATGCACTTCAAGAGAACTCCATTTCGCCCGGTGATATAGGTCCCCACCTACCGAGTATAGCACTTTGATAGTCTAGTTTATTACCTCTCGCTTCTTGATGAAAACCGATAACACTCTCACGAATCGAGACACAAGAAGCAAGCTTTACACACACTAGATCTTTGTTTATTCACTAAATAAACACAACACAAGACATGCACACAGACTTCTATCTTGCATGCACTACACTACCCATTCCTCGCACACAAGACTCCTTTAAACACACATGCACGCACATTTGATGCCAAGCCACGATGCCCATTGGCCGCAAGAATCCGTCACCGCTGCATGCATGCACAACGCTTCAGCAGCCCGCACATCCAACGCTCATGCACGGCGCCTCCTCGCAGGCCTCCGATCCGCACGACCCGCACCTCCACATGAAGACTCACTATCACTTGCCAACGGTTTCACCCGGTGGCAACACCGCCACACACTCAATGATCCACATGCATGACCACACTGCCACACGACACGACACGCTTTAACCCAAAACACTAAACAAATCAAGATTAAGTCCAACAATCACCCCTTAATCTTGATTGCCTTTTATTTTGCACCTCCACACCGGACTTCACAAAGAAGATGGGCTCATCGTCAAGATTCGCATAGCGAAGTTGCGCCACACCCTTGGTCACCTTCTTGACTCAGGCACTCATCGCCAGTGCCCAATACTACCAGCCAGCGCAATTATCTTAGACTTGTCAACCCGCCGTGGTACTTTTTCCTTGCCGTTTTATTGACGCCGCCGCCGAAGCCTCGCCTGCGCTTTTCAAAGAACTATGGTCTCCCACTCCACGCGGAGCCAGGCCGACAAGCGCCACAAGAACTTTTCTTCCTTGTCACGCCTTTCCCCTTTGTAGACTCTCGAACGCCAGCGCGCCGACAATTTCGCCAACGACATTGTCGAACATCCCCCATTGCTCAATGGTGCTCACAATGGGTAGGAACTTGTTGGGGACGGAACGCAGGAGCTCGACGACGCTTGCTCCTCCACTTTCGTCGAGAGTGTGTATCTCGCTCACGACGGGTCACCTTCAAAACAAACTCATTAACTTTTTCGACTCACCCATGTACATGCCATCAAGCTCCTCTTGAGGGTTTGTACTGGCCTTCTTGACACGCTTCTTACCCATGTTCATCTCCTTGAGAGCGCCCCACGCCTCCTTCGCCGCTCCTTCTCGGATATGGCCATCACCACGCCTCCCAGAACCGACAATGGCGGCGAGAGCCATTTGGTCCAAATTGCCATCCACCGCCTTTGCCCTCCACGGCCCATACACTGGCGCCGCATGAAGATTTTCATCTTCACCGCCCACGCACCGTGAAGTTGTTCTCCGGAGCATGGGGTAACGATTGTCACCCCGCCTCCTTCACTTGCTGCACCACCATTTCGGCCACCATCGTTGACGCCGACGCTGCTGCGCCACTTAACTCAGCAGTGGTGGTGATTCCGATCCCGACTTCGAAGTTCGAGGCATCACCACAAAATCAGAGGGCTCGATACCACTTGATAGTCTAGCTTCACTCACTCTTGGTTTTCTCAGGATGAAAAACCGCATAACACTCTCATGAACTGAGACACAAGAAGCAAGCATTACACACACTAGATCTTTTGTTTATTCACTAAATAAACACAACACAAAGACATGCACAAGGACTCTACGCTTTTGATGCACTACACTACCCATTCCTCGGACACAAGACTTTTAAACACACATGCACGCACATTTGATGCGCACGATGCCCATCGCCGCAAGAATCGATCACCGCGATGCATGCACAACGCTCTTCAGCGCAGCCCGCACACGCCCAACGCTCATGCACGGCCTCCTCACCCGATCCGCACGACCGACCTCCACATGAAGACTCACTTATCACTTGCCAACACTCACCCGGTGGCAACACCGCCACACACGACTAATGATCCACATGCATGACCGCACACTCGCCACACGACACCGACACGCTTTAACTCCAAAACACTAAACAAATCAAGATTAAGTCTAACACACTTGGCCTTACGGTAATCTTCTCACCGAGGCATCATCGCGGGATTACTTGGTCACGCAGAAAGCTAGGATAGGGTGCATCCACCGATCTTCCTCGTTGCTGCATGACCACCTTTGCTCGCCGGTACTCACGCTGTTTCGAAGCGCCTAAGACTGGCTGTTTTCCTCCCGGACTGGGCGAGGCGAGCACGCCGCTCTCGAACTGGGGCTATGGCAGCGCATCGCTTCCCCGCTCGAGCCGAGGTCCGAACGATTGCCGCTCCCGCCGAACTAGGGGTCATGACAATGACACCATCGCTCCCCACTCAATCGGGGTCGCGAATGGACGGTCGCGATAGCCTTTTCAAGATTCCACCGAACAAGCCCTTGAGGATGCAAGCGCAAAACCCGTCGCAAGGTGATTGTCACGCCGAGGACATGGATATACCCCAAACCTTCAAGTGACGCCCATCTTCTGACTTCCGCCAAGCACGCCTATGGGGTCGGAGCACCGAACTCCTTCCAAGCTTGATTGATGACCAACAGGAGTCTCCTTGACTTGGAGACGCCGAATGCCCAACGCCAGGCAATGCGCACCGCCAGCAGTTCCTCAGATTCAATTTATATTGTTCGTGGCCTTGAAATTGAGGGCGACCACATATGGAGGATGTCATGGCCTGGAGAGACCAGACAACCCAACTCTCGCGCCTCCAACCTCAAGGAGCCATCAAGAATAAGGTCTGTGGAGAGGGCGCGGAGCTTTTCACCAGAGTGGCGGGAGTCCACTGCCGATTTAACTCCGCTTAGCTTCGACTTTTGATGGCGGTGGGTACGAATTTGAGGTTGAATTTCACCCACCGACCATTTAGCAACCGCCCTCCGCTTTGCCAGGAGAATTTCCAGAGGGTAGGCCGTGACCACAGTATTCCGCCTTGGAAATAATGTCCGCAGCTTCGGACGCCACCAGACTACGATAACATCTTCCGAGCTCAAGGGTACGGGTCTCGCTCAGGCCGCACCTTGCCGATGTAGTACACCGCCTCGACGCCTTCCTCTCCGCATTAGCACGCAGGCCACCACCTCGGGGTGGCATGGTACAGAGCAAGGGCTCACCCCATGCGGAGAGACCATCACCGGGAGAGGAGAGGTATCGCTCAAATCTTCAAACGCCTGGCTTCTTCACCCACTCAAGTGGTTCGCCTTCTTCAATAGCTTGAATAGAGGCAAGCTTTTTTCTCCCAAGGCAATGAATCGCCTCAGGAGGCCAGCGACTGCCAGCATTGACTTGCTTGAGTCGCTACCGGCTTCATATGTTCGATGGCCGATATCTTGTCGTGGTTGGCTTTCAATGCCCCTACTGACACCGTGAAGCCCAACAAATTTTGCCGAGGGCACGCAACACGATTTTTCCTGTTGAGCTTACGCTTTTTTCTGAGGTTAGCAAAGGTTTCTCCGTGTCTTGGATCGCCTTCGCTTCTTCTTGATCTTCACGACTAGATCATCAACGAACCTCAAGATTTCTTCTATCTCGGGGCGGAAGGTAATGTGCATGGCACGCTGGAACCAAAGATTCTTTAAACCAAAAGCCATTCTTACATAACAAAGAAACACCGAGGGGTTACAAAAGCAGCCTCTTCTTCATCTTCAAGTGCCATGCTAACTGTGGTACTCGAGTACGATCCAAGAAGCACAAGAATAAGATCCGCCGCGGAGTCAACAATGAGGTCGACTCATAGGGTATGGATCCTTCGAGGCCTTGTTGAGGCTCGTGAAGTCGCACACATGCGCCATTTCCCGTTGGACTTCTTGACGAAAGCACGGCTGGCAAGCCACCAGATGAGAGACTTTAACAATCCTCAAGGCCACAGCCTTTCTACCTCCTCTGAATAGCATTTGGCGCGGCGCCTATCTTCGACCTTCGCGACCGACGCGCCGAGGCGTTAATCGGTGCTCGATCACTTAGGGACCCCAAATATACGGACGGTTGCCAAAGTAACACGCCGGAGTTGGATCGAGGAAGGTGACGAACGCGTTTTCCTATTTGGCGCCGAGGTTGGCGCCAATGTTGACGGTCTTGGGCTCGCCTCGCCAGTGGCGACCACCTTAACCTCACCGGCGGAGCCAGTGAGGCGCGGTCCGGCCCGAGGGGCTCGAGAAATGGCGCTTGGCGCCCGACGAGGTGGCACCGACATGTCCAACAAGATACTTGTGGCGCAACAAGTCCTCGGCCTTATCCACCGGGATCGCAGGGGCAACATGTCTCAAAGATTCACCACCATGTAAGCATAGTAGGTGGTCACATGAATTTGGCCAACGCCACCAAGCAAGGCATTGTAGGGGAGGTCAAGTCGGCGACTCAAAATCCACCATCTCTTGGCGGTAGTTGTCTTCATCCCTCGAGGTGACGGGGAGGCACACTCACCCATGGGCATTAGGCCACACTCCTGTACATTCCCAAAGATGGGCAGAGCCGAGCGCAGATCCTGCCGCGGGATCTGGAGCGCCAGAAATGCCGAAGAGGACAGGAGGTTGATGGAGCTCCCTCCGTCCACCAAGATGTGCTCTAGCCAAGACGTCTGACAATGGATGTGCGACACCACGACGGAGATGCCTCTGGAGTCGAAAGGCTTGGGGTGGCCGGCCCGCTGAAAGTGAGCCGGCTGTTCCACCACTTCAAGATCCGGACCCGCCTCGAAGCCTCGACAACAGGGCGACACACTCTTCTTCAACCGCCAGCGCGCTGGAGGAAAAGGTGGATTTAACAACCATAAATGTAGGCCACAGCAGGATCTCGGCTACTGGAAGGCCAAGGGCGGATCTTTATCTTGATTGCTTGTCGGGCAAGGCGCCTTGAGCCGCTTCTCCACTATTTGTCCACGACCCGATGTACCTGCTCAGGCTGCGGGTATTGGTTCGATGTATTGGGTGAGAGGGTTCAAGCCTGGTCGCACACAGCTCCCACGATAATGGCAAGGTCATCACATGATCGGCGGCGATCACATTACGGTCTCGACGATCGGTATGCCGCGGCATCACATCATGCTTGGCAAGGGTTATGCGCTTCTGGGCTGGGGTCCTTTCTCGTTGGCACATGCATGCCAAGGCCTGGCGGGTCTCTCCCCGCTTTGCGCTTCCGTGACTCTTCCCCGGCTTCGTGACGGTTGGAACTCTTCGAGGTCCCTGCCGGGTTCTGTTCTCAACACCTTGGGGCTGTGCTGGCCCTCTGGCTCAAGGCCCGCGACACTTATGTGCGAGGGAGAAAAGCTCGGAGGTGGAGCCGATGGTACAGTGGCTATCTTCTCTTTCATCTTGCGTCACAGACGCCTTCAAGGCGGTGACGACCCATTGCTCGGAGATGTGGGTGATCAGATGACAGGGCAAAGAAGAAATCATTAATGAAGTCGCTAGAGCGACTCCCTCTTCTCTGCTCCAGAGCGTGGAGGTCGCCCTCCACTGGCCGCGAAGGAGCTCTCAAAGTTGGCGGCTTAAGAGGTCGCACAACTTCCCCACGAAAGTGCACTGGATCCTCGAGGGAGATTTAATACTAGGAGCGGGCAGAGCCCGGCCAAGGCTGTTGGGAGGTGAAGTTGGCCATAACCTTTTCAGATCCCCTGGCCTTGTTCGCACTATCGTCAGATAGATTTGGAGAAACCTTCGGGTTGGTTGTGCCGCCATATTTTTCTATGGCCGGGCGGAACTCTGGTCGTGCCACGCCACGCGGGCACACTGGCCGGAGAAGGCTCTGCACCCGACGCCGAGAAGGAGCCTCAGCCGCATCGGGGATCTCGACGGGACCGCCCGGGAACGCTGGGTCTGGCTTCATAGAGCTCTGGAGGAGGAACCTCCTCCTTGGTCCGAGAGTGAGAGCCACGGGGAACTCTCACCGCCGATGCTACTCGCTATCAAGCAGCGCAGCCTCCGGGAGCGGGCAGAACATCAAGTGAGGTCATCACATGGCCGCTGACGCATCTCATCCAAATGAGAGCGAGGTCCCACGTCCCTTGCGGAATCTGACCAAGATCACAAGGCGCCTTCCTCCTTCACCCCGCCACTAGTGCACTAACTAAATTAAATCTCTATACTAGAATTGCTATGTTGAACAAACAATTAATACTAAGCAATTCTAATTACAATCAAGCAATTGATTAATATGCAAAAGGTAAATACTTGAATGTAAAGAGACAAGAGACAACCGATGTTTTTCAGGGTGTTCGGAGACTTGGCTGGCCTCCCTAGTCCACGCGGAGGCAAGCCCAACCAATTGGACCTGCCCGCCGAGCACCCGCTTCTTTTCACTAGACGTGGTTTTTCACGCCACAGAGGCTCAACCCGAACCTTCACAAACTTCGACTCGGGCTTTCACAATCTTGAGAGCTCCTGCACGACGCCTATGTTGCTTCTAGAGTCAAGCAACTCCAAGAGTAACAAGCCGCCCTTCACTTGAACTTCACGAGCACAACGAATGTGCTCCCGGTGATCACCAAGTGCAACACATGCACAAGGACCTCGCTCAAGTGCAACACATGCACAAGAGGCTCACAATCCACTTCCTAATTGCAACACATGCAATTAGGGCTCACTCTTAAACTCAAGAAACAAAGGGAGAAGAGCAACACATGCCAATAACTCCCACACACAGCCAACCTTATGCCCAAGCTCCCCAAGGGCTCTATTTGTAGCCCCACCAAGAAAACTATCCGTTTGGGGGCAAAATAGGCGAAATCAGCAAAATTCGGTCCGACCGGACCCAGGCCGGTCCGACCGGCCCTCACAGGCCAACGGTCGGAAAAGTGATCAAGCACATCACTGTTGATCAAGACACCTCCCGGTCACATCATGAGTCCGGCCCGACCGAGGATGTCCGATCGCACCGCCACACACGTAACCGAAATGCACACTTCATCGAAAAATCACACTGCCAGAGGGCGTCAAGACTGTGGTCCTGGCCACACGAGGGGGGCCGTTGCCAGACGCCCTCAACCGACACAACTCGTTTTTCCATGATCTTTTCACCAAAGAACCAAACACTATTCTTTGAGCCATTAGGGATCAACACATGATCATACACACATGCAAAACACATTTGCACCAATTTAGCCTATGCTCAAAGAATTTAAACCAAATTGCAAAAACACATTTTGCAATCAACTCAAAATCTATTTGCAAAACATATTAAGCAAATCAAACTCAAGTTTATGAGATTAATACCCTAGCCATGTGAAGGTCAACACGAGACCTAGTCAACTTGCCAACACCGCTGCAAACCCTACTCACATGCTCTGGATTCCTGACTCATAAACCTCCGCTTATCAAGACAACAAACTTGCAAATAACTCATTAAACTAATTTCATGCTTGAGCACTACTCTTGCAACACATGCAAAAGTCTAGCTCCAAGCAACACAAATCAAGGTGCATGAACTCTAATTGCAACACATGCAACCTCTAGTTCCATGCAACCATACCAAATCGATCACATCAAAACTAAATCAATCAGATGAGCTCTCTACTTGCAACACATGCAAGCCTCTAGCTCCATACAAACACATAAAACCTTAAATCGTGCTTGAGCTCTCCTTGCAACACATGCAAAACTTAGCCCAAGCAACCACAAGATTTTAGAAAGATTGTTTTGAGAACAAAACATGAAGCTTCAACATTTGCAACACATGCAAAAATGAACTTCACGCAAAAGCTAACGCAATAGCTTATCCTATTTGCAACACATGCAAATCAAAGCATTATGCGAAAACCAGATGCATATGCTCTTCCTCTTTGCAACACATGCAAATCAGAGCATAAACCAAACACAACCAAGCATAAGCTTAACCCATTTGCAACACATGCCAAATGGTTAACCCTTATGCAGAAACCAAATTCAAATGGTTTGAGCTCGAGTGAACGCGGGACTGAGATCATCAACACATGATGAAGCTCAAGCTAGGAGACAACCCCTCTTAATAGTATGGCGATGAAACTAGACTCAAAGACTACAAAAGTCCTTAGCCTATCTAGTTATACCTTCGCTGTCGCGCGCAAGCAATCCCCTTTGGGGTCTTTATGATATTCACTTATACTCCTCCGGAATCATCACTCGACTCCTCTTTATCTTCGGGATCCACTCTTGACGTTCATCACCTCATGATGCCGTCTTTGTCCCATTCTCATCATCTCATTCATTTTTGGACCTAACTCAATCACAACTCATAAAATAGTTAGTCCAAGATGCACGGTTGTCTCAATTGTCTCTTGCACTCCATTAACACATAATGGATGCCTTTAGATCAATTGAGCACAACCTAAATCAATTTGAATGATTTATGTATGTCTTAAGTACAATAATGCAACTCATGCTTCATTATACTTAAGAACTATTCATTTGTCCTTAATTAATCAAAGAACACCATCAACACATGATGAAATGTTCTTTAATGATTAATAAGACAAATGAACTCAATTTAAATTATCATTTAAATTGATATGAGTATATTAACTACACAAGTTTTCATATACTCATGTTGATGAAAAGTAATGATCCATTATGTGTAAGCTTATATGGAATTGATCATTACTCTACGCAATCAACTCAGAGAATAAACCCCACATGTATATGTGCATAAATATGATTGACTTGCACATATTCAATTTGATCACATTGAGTATATCCTATATTACCATGAGTATACTATAACAAGGCAATTCAAATATATACTAAGGATTTAGTTTCTTTGTCTTGATCCTTATATGTGTCAATAAAGAATAGATCAATACAAAGAGACTTTCAAGTTTAAACTACAAACTCCCCTTAAGTATGTGCATCCATGTAATATATGAATTTGGAACCATGATGCACGTTTGTGGTTAATATAATGGGGACATTCATATTTTAACTTGAATCCAAAGTATGCAATTAATACTAGAATGAATACGCATACATACCTTGGGTTTTCCATTTTTCAATGCGATGAGACTAATCAAGGATATTCTAAATAAATGAGTTAGTCTCGATATAAGATTTGTCATTAATAACAAAATCACATTAATGGATAATCTCAATATATATTAGATTTGTCATTAACACCAAAACCATAACTAATGAAGGTTGAACTTACAATCTTCCCCTTTTTGGTGATTAATGACAAACCCAAGCTTAATAAGTACATTTGGATTAAAACCAATATATTTGGAGAATTTAAGCTATTTGAATGCATATGCATATTTTAAACAATATAAGCATTGATAATTTTTGAATGCATATGAGAATCAATTCTCCCCCTTAACCAATTAAGCTCCCTTTTTAAGCCAAATGATATTAAGCTCCTAATTCTCCCCCTTTTGGCATTAAACACCAAAAAAAATGGAGAAACCATCTTAAAAGAACATTTTAATTATTTCTCTCCATTTTGGCAAACATTTTTCCTTTTAGATGTTCTCCCCTTTTGGCATTTAACTATCTCTTTTAATGAAGGTCATACAAGAATTTAAATGAACACTTATGACCTTGGCAAGGAAATTTAAGAACTCATGCCAAATAAAAACAAATTCAAGAAGTAAGGATACCACTTGAAAAGATAAGCATAAAGAGCTAGGTTGGGTATCACACGGGTTATTTGAAACACATTCAAATAACTCACTCCTCATTTTATTAGGCTTTGCAAATTTTCAACATGATTCTCTTGAAGAATCCAATAATTTGCATAACAGGGTTAAACGAGGATCCCAAAAAGAAATACCACTTGAGAGATTAGATATCACTTTAAATCTATCTCAAGGGCTTTGCTTGAAAATCCAAAAGAAATAAGCATTTTCAAATTTTGGTTGAAGAACAATGCTCAACTTGAAATTTCCCTCTTTTATGTATTTCAATTCATAAAGACTCTCACACAGAGAAATCTTAGGCGATTGAACTTACAATTTTAATTTGAGAGGAAACTCTTAATCAAGAATGTGGGTATCGGAAAAATACTACAAAGAGGCAATGAAATACCACTTGTAGGAAATAATCGAATTCAATGATACCACTTACAAATAAATTCAAATAAACAAGGATATCACAAGAAGAAAAGAACCATTAAGATCCATGATACCACTTGGAGAAAAGAGAAACTCAATGATACCACTTGTAAGCATATGGAGTGAATAAATGCTCAATTTATACCACTTAGGATCAAATCACAAAAACTTGATACTACTTGAAGGAATAATCGATAACATCGATGGGTATCAGAGGAATATAATCAGAGCAACATATACTCACGGGTATCAAAAGAAGAAAAGCTAAAGATAGATCAATAAAATCACAAAGATTTAGTATCAGAGCAAATTAAAGAAATGATAACACTTGGAAGCAATTAAGTGTCCAAAACTTGATATTAATAAATAAACTCCTCAAGATATTCAATAAATGAACCATGGAGTTATTTGCATTTTAATTGCACAAGTTTTGTCTTTTCAAAAGATCAAGTGAATAACACTCTTTAAATCAATTTAATGCTCACAACTGATACTACAAGAAAACTCTTTCAAATAAAGGCAACATATTCGTGCCCCCTCTCGTGAAACCATTGCGTGTAACTGAACTAAAAAGTTTCAAAAAATTCTGAAAAAATGAATAGTGATGAACAAAGAAAAATGACCTGCTCATGCGAAATTTGTCTTTTTTGTAACTGCTAGTATAAGATGAATTTGATCATGAAATTTTATATGTAGGTGGGGTAAGTTGAGATGTACATCCATGATTTTTTTCAGAATTTTTTGAAACTTTTTTTAGTTCAGTTGCACGGTGGTTTCACCGAGGGTGATTGCATCGGATATTTTTCCTTCAAATAAATCTCAGAGCTTTTCAAATTTTGCACAAATGAACTTTGGGATCACAAGAATCTTTTATAAAAAGAAATCTTGAAAAAGGAAGTACCAATCAAAAGATATCCCAAAGCCAAACTCGAGAAAAATTCTGAAAATTCAGAGCTGACATTGCCATAGCCATTCAATCAAGCATCCAGTATTTGCAGACCGATTGGTCGGTCTGACCGGGCTTCAACCGGTGCAACTGGCAATTGACGGGCTGAAACTCAGACTTTTTGCAAATTTTGTCAAAAACAATTCAAATGAAGTCCAAATAATTTGAAATTTTCCAGAAAAGAACTTTGGACTATTTGGAGCTCACGGCCGAGACGTGGATGCACTTGAGGATCCTCCTCGAGCTGCACGGCCTTCAGAGCCTGGCTGGGCTGATGATCGCTTTCCGGGCGGGCGACTGGTCGCCATGGGACCCTGCTGAGGTAGCATGCCGGCGAGGGCCAAGGCTTGAGTCTTGCAACTGTGCGCCACCTTGAGGTCGTCGCGCACAGTGATGACGCCACCGGGTCCCGGATCTTCATGCGCATCGGTGATCGAGTGGTTGGCCGCCATGAACTTAACCAAAGCAGGCGCCCGAGGATGGCGCTAGGAGGTCGCCTCGACCACCTCAAGGTGACCAGCCTGGCATAAAATTTTCCGAGGCGCCAAGGTGACGGTAGAACCACCGCCTGTGAGGTGTAGTCGAATCCCCAAGCACGATCCCAAGAAGGGAATCGCGATGTTCTTGACCTTCAACCGGGATTTGCATCCGCCGAGCACGCTAACCAAAGAAGCAAATTGAGGGAACCGCCACCGCCGACTCATGACTTCGACCACGGTGTTGTTAATGGTCGGGTCATCACCAAGGCGCCTTTGAGGTCCTTGGACATACCTTGAGGGGCATCTTCCGCCGCAGGAACGTGATCGTAGTCCCCACCCACTTTATGTGGCTGGTCTGCTGGTTTCCTGGCAGGCCTAGTAGACCACACGCTGCATCCTTGATCTCGGCGGATCGATATACGCCGACGAGCACCAAGATGACGCTAATCCGGCTGCCGCTCACCAAAGTCCGTGTCGAGGTCGGGCTCGGTCTTCCCCAAAGAGCCATCTTTTCGGCTGATCTCCTTCCTTCAGAGCGAGGCATCTCCCCACGCCCATCGTAGAAGGCCTGCTTGGCTTTGCCAGGCCCCGCACCTCGCAGAGTCGTGGTTCAAGTCCCGTGAAACATGCAAAATTTACTCTCGAACCGAGGCCGCCTCGGACTTCTATGGGCGGCCATCTACCGCTGCAACCTGCATGGCCGTCTCCGCCGAGGTTTCCACAGACCAGACCTGGAGTCATGGTCGATTTTGCGGAGAACGGGGCCTCTCCTGAGCTGAGTCCCGCACCTCCATGACCTCACGGTGACCATCCGCCGAAACGATCACCCGAGGTAGACCGCCTTCACGCTTTCGATCCCTCTTCCGCTTCTTAGCAGCCGAGCCTTGGTCGGGACTCTTAGCGCCAAGGGCCTCGCTTCACCCGAGTTGACGCCAGTTATTTGGTCGTGAATCGCTTCCACGATCAAGGCTGCTCAAGCGTTCACAGAGCGCCCGCCATGCGAAGAGCTTGCCGACGATGAGCTTTATTAGATCTCTGTGCCTTTTGTGGCACCGGTCACGACGCCAAACTTCAAGGCCTTGATCACGCTTAATCGACACACTAGGGATCAATCCTAGTGCGGATGAACCGCCATTTAAGTCGCAGAGGGTTCATTCTTTCCCTGGATCTCTCGGCCTGTGTCCTTTCCTTCCGCCGCCCGTGAGCGCTTTCCGAAATTGAAGCGAGGGCGCTCGATCCGGCGCCACGAGCGGAAAGTACTGTTTCGTTGAAGAGCCGGTGTGCAAAGACCGCCTAAGACTCAGAGGGAGGTAGTTGGCCATCACATACTCGTCGCCTCCCATGGCTAGGATGGCGGTGGTGTAGATTGAGAGGAATTCATCAGGGTTCTTTGTCCCGTCGAATCGCTCGATCAACGCGGGCGAGCGTGAGCGCTGGCAGCGCTCGGACAAGCGCGAGTGAGGACGGCGCGGCTCGAGTGGGGAATGAGCCAGGGGAGTGGCGGCTGGGCAAAGAAAAAGGGGGAAAAACTAGGGTTAGGAGCCCCTCTCCTCACATGGGCCAACACAAGCCCAAAACGGCCCACACAACCCAAGCACAGCTCAAGAAAATTAGGAACTCAAATGGAATTCATAAATTGCTACACTGGAATATTACATTCTCCCCTCCTTTAACGGAATTCGACTCGAATTCAAGATCGCCAACTAAAACCAAAGTCCGCAAGGACTTAAAACTCTTGGCAAACTCACAACACCCACGCAAGGACTTCAAACGGAAACAAACGATAAACTAAATTCCCAAATCCAACTATTTACAAAAGGGATTTGGCTTAACTCAAATGAATGCAACTTCTCACGCCAAAACTCAGTCAAAGTCAATCAATAGGTCAAAGTCCCAAAGAACCACTGCCCAAGGTAAATGCTCACCACAGAACATTACACACCAAATTATGAAATCCTTCGCTGCAACCATCTTAACCCAAAAGTTCTGTCGCACGCTAGAAATGGTGACATAATTTACCTTCAACTTCCCAGTAGTTCACTACTTATAGTTAAACAAGCACCACCAAGGAACCACATCAAAAGTATAATCCTCAATCACTATCCACCTAAAATCCCTCGATTCTCATTAGCAAAGCTAACCACTTCCGTCCTCTTCAAATAATGTGATGCAATGCACACTAAGGAAACTCAACTTTCAAGATAAACACTGCATTGAACTTTTACAGCTGCAATCCCAAATGACCAAAGAAAACTCAATTCTCAATATTATATTCAACACTATACCATAAGCTTCCATATTCTTTAACTCCAGCTAGAACGCAAAGGAAATACAATTCCCTTTTTGACCAAATGAACCATGTACATCATCTTGAACCCAAAGCATTAAAATCTCCTGAGAGAGGATCTTGACAAAGCCCAATCATCACTCATTTCTTCTTCCAAAGCCAGATTTGCAAGAGAAGACCCGATTCTCTAACATTATATACATCACCTCTAACACTCTCAAATAAATGCAATAAAATTTGCATCGGGAGAACTCCACTTAAGGAGAAACCCCACACAAGTCACGACAAAAGCTCTCATAAAACCTAGAAACAACTCACTTACTTTAACCAAAGCAAAATCTCTCACATTAAACCAAAACCAACGTTCGCAGAGGAAACCGATTCTCAAATTAAGCATCCAGATCCATACCATCACATTCTTCCTCAGAGAAAAAGAAACTCATTCCCACAACAATCACTTCACTATGAAAATCGCTATTTAAACATTCACCGATTCACACCTTGAGATACTCGCCAATACATCACACAACTCTAATCAAATCCACTCTAGTCAACATAGAGCAGTAAAACCCATCTATCTTTAATTACTTTGTACTATTCACATAACCACCACCGCCATAGTATCATCAACCCTAACCAAATCTATCTCATGACACACCTCGATAAGATCTCCACTAAACATATTCCATAGATAAGGCTCCCAAATAGTCATTTGTCAAAGACAAGGAAAACCCATCATTCATACAACCATTCTATATATATATATATATATATTCATTCTTTAATTTCACATCGAGTAGATCATCATTTTTTTGTCGATCCACCATTTAATTGACTCATCAAGAACATAAATCAACTACTCTCATGCCTTTGCGCTTAATATACCCGGTGCTTTACATCAACATCATGCTATAATAAATTCATCCATAGAAGATTCTAGACCTCTAATCATGACCAATACTAGACTTACTGAACACCAATTTCGAGACTTCAAATCAATTTCCGACTCACAACCCGTGAAATAACTCTAGTCAACTTTTACTTTATATTCACCTACCATCCCCATTAGTCATTATGTACCACACAATAAATTTGGGTGCCTTTACATAATCGACAACTCACGTTAACAAAATCAAGAACCCACATCATCTCAAATCTCTAACAACTCATCATACACTTAACGCCTTAAACGCCGCAGGTCACGACTAACCTTTAAGGAAATCCACGATTATTAAGCGTGGGTAACAGCAAAAACCATCTCCCTTTCCAGAAAACTCAACCATAAATCATAAGAGAATTCGACCCTCGAATCCCCAAACTCCGACCTTAAACAAATCTCAAAATTTACCATTTCCACGAAGGAAAAGAGATGCATGGAAAAACCAAATGATCAACCAAATCCTTCTCGCTAAAACTTTAACAATCAAGATTCACGCGATTTAAGTTTTGCACCAAGAAGACTTCAATAAGTTCCTTAAATAGAGAGAACAACAAATACAATAGTTTTCTCCCAAGGCAACCCACGATAACCAACAAGAATCCAAAGAAAACCTAACTCCGAATCGGTAAAAGCAATCGAAAGGATTCATCACCCAATTCTTCGCCATACCAAAGAAATGAAGCCAATAGAAACCAACCTTCTCCACTCACTCCCTAAACTATGCCACAACAACGCATTTACCCTCACCTCGAAAGGTTCCCATAAGCTTCCGTGGTGGCCCTACCCGACCACAACCACCAACACAATCACATCCACTACCACACCAACCACCAAGGCCCTTAACAAGGTCAAAAAGCACGCGAAAGCATAATGATTCAAACAATCCTTTGAATAATCAAAGCAACATGCACAATAATTTAACATTCAATCATCAAAGCTTAAATGCAACATTTAAGCGTAATGCAATGATACCCATCCTTCCATCATGCACCAGAGTGTGTCAAGTTTTAAATTAGTTAATCACTCTAATTCAGATTTTTGTAAGGTTATTGCCCGAAGGCCAAATCTTAAAGTGATAGAAACCATGTTTCTAATACCATGTTTCTAATATCACGCAGCAAAATTTTAGTTTACTCTAGAGTAAAATTGCTAAATTCACATACCACGGACCTAAAGCCCGCTCGATACCAATCAGAATAATTCTAAGCACCTGCGTGCCTCTAATGTTACCCTTTCTAGCACCAAGAATCACAAGACACTAAGGATAATTATTTAGCAAAGCGTGAACACTAAGAGGTGGTCGAACTTATTTAAAAAATTTCGCATGACACCTCCCTAAAAGTAGGACATCCACTCAAAGCAGATGTAAAACAGCTTGCATCTATAAGATATCATTCTAGAGGTCCTTAGTTAACCAATCACACAACCGATAGAAAATTAATCAACCGACTACATAATTATTACGAGGATAGGACTCATTAAACATAACCATAAACAACCTTTTACACAACTACTTCACGAGCTATTAAGATCAAAATTATGAATCATTGTGATGGAACGGTGATGTCTGTGAACATGATTGTGCTATTACCCCATCCATGCATGCCGCTTCAAAACACCTACAAACATTAAATATCAAGCGTGAGTTTAAACTCAAGAAAGTACACGAGAATAATAAACCCAATGTATCGTAAGGAAACAAAAACTTAACCATAAGAGCAAACAATGCAAATAAAATAATATCCGACAACAAGCATTCATACCCATTTAAAGCAATAATCGAGAGCAAGTAAGGCAAATAAAATGATATCCGGACAACCAAAGATTCATACCCATTTAAAGCAATAACTTGACCATACCCAAAATTTCGTGCAATCAAGTCATCATCTTGATAATAAAACCACTCAACGTAAAAGAGGCATCACGTGGCTCTAAGTCACTACGTTTTCCGACTCAATCACCCATTGTTGCAGCTCAAACCATTTTCATCGACTTTATTCGAGTTAAAAACTCAAATTTCACTCCACGATATTCATACAACATAATTAGCAAAACAAAGAAAAGACATGCGCTAATTTCATCAATTCAATTCTTTCTCCCCTTTATGGGTTGAATCCACGACTCAACCTTCAATTACCATAATCACCATCCATATGACACACAATTTACCACAACACTCAACATTAAAGATGCAATGCACATGAATGCCCATTTCCATGTTCAGACGTCAGATCGCTGAAAGTGCCCACCCGGTGTGCACCTCACGCCCCTTCCATCCCAGTAGATGAAAGGTGCCTACTTCTATCTTCTTCGCTCCCATTCACCTCGATGAATGGGACTACGAGGTAGGACTTTCATGTTCACTACGTGTGAACACAGAGGCCCGCATCAGCATGAGTCGCCTCTTCCATTATGAATGCATATCATGAATGCAAGAATGCAACATCAATTATCAACTAAAACACACTTCAATCAACGATCCTCAACAAATACACATTTCAATCAACATACTCAACTAAAACACATTTCATTCAACATACTCAACTCAATTCCCTAGACGAGGCACAACTAAATACATCTCTTGTATATTAACCACAAGTGTCCCTGCATCCATTCTCGCTACTCAAAGGCAATATTAACAAAGGTACAGTAAATTCACCGAGATTAAGGCTTACTAGTGGCCATCCGAATCCACTAGCTAATCACGTCCGCGAAGGGACGGTCACCAATATAATTCATACTTACAACAATCAATAGAAATTAGCTATGAACAGATAATTAACAACGAACGACTCAGTTAGACACACAGCTCGGTGTACTTGCATCCATCCCCTTAACCTTTTAATCATCATAAACATTTTCATAAGATGAAACACTTTCTAGCTATATCCAAGCAAAACTTACCTCTTGTGTATTCATCGGCAATTACATACGCTAAGAGCAAACAATCGATTAATCCTCCTAGCCACAATCTAGGGAATGCACTTGCCTTTTATCGACGAAGAATGGAGTGGCACACTGCTGAGGCCACCTTCCACGTAACCTCTCGCAATTAAACAATACTCATCCAACTCAATTTTTATACACACTCGAAACAAGCGAGAAAAGAAAATAACTCTTTTGCACACATAAAGCCCTAAGTATATGATTCTATATCACAATAAAATGATCAATGCGATTTCTTGAGCATACCGCGATAGAAAGAGGGATATTAAGGTATCAACATTGCATGACCTACATAATAGTGGGTCCACTACTATTACTAAGTCACATTTCCATGCAAGGCGAGAAAAGGGTAATCGGATAAAGCATTTCAAGCATAAGGATGACACAAATTCGAGATAAAGCATGAACACTCTATAGAAAAACTCATGGTAGTTAAAAAAATAACAAGTTGTAACGACATGATCTTAGCACCATGAGCTTATACCCAAGTACATGATCAAGAAATAACTAGCTCCTATTTTAATTAGCATAAGAATATCCTCAGAGACAATATAAGTCGAGTGCAACACGGACCCTCATGTACCTAAGTCACCACGTAGCTTTACTCAACATTGAAAAAGGACAACACATCATCTTAAGCATGCATTAAAACATGATCTCATATGTAATATCTTGACCTCTACATCAATATTAGCATGTATTCACTTTGCAAAATAAGTGACTTCTACACCACTCATTCAAAAAGAAATCGTGCAAGAACAAGTCTACCTCTCGACTTAAGCATGAATACATGAGGCCTCAATTGACCATACCATTCTCTCGTTACTAGAAGTCAAGATGACGGCATTCATCTTACAAACTAAACATACAAGCATTTAACTATGATCTCGATAGCTTAGTACATGAGTATGCAAGATTAGATTTATCAAACAATTAAACAACTCCTTGGCCAAGAGCACGCGATCACTTATACAATAAAGACTAGCACGGAGCATGCGTTAGAAACGCCAAATGCCATAAGCTTAAGAGACATAAATTTTAAATAAGCTGAACAAGCAGCCACCATACTAAAGTTTATGCATCGAAACTGCTCATACATCTCTAACATGTGGGTATAGGAAAATCACATGCAACACAACACAGAGGATCATATAATAACATCAATTCGAAATCATCAAAACAAACTTTATGCCGAGATGAATAATAATCATCAACTAGACAATAGCAAGCCTCACGGTTATAATATGCTAGCCTAACAGACACGTAAGTAAACACAAGGTTTCAGCATGGATTGAGTGTATAAATATACACAAAACTCAGACTTAATCATTGAGACATAGCACAAGCATGCACAAAATCATTCCATTCTCATGAGGACTTAGCTAGGCATTTCATCAAGCACTACACGGCAAGCCAAACGAATCCCCACTTCCTGGGGTTTTACCTCAAATTTTGCTCAGAGATTCATGAAGGCGAAGGGGGGAGGCACGAGGAGGCGCTGCCAGCACAGTGGCGCGAACGCGGCGAGCCTGGCGGCTGAGCGAATGCGAGGCGACATGGCGTGAGTGCGGGCGAGCGACGGGCGAGGCTGAGCTGCATGGGCGAGGGCGCGAATGACGAAGGCGACGGCAAGCTGGACGAAGGTATAGCGATAATGAAGCGTGACGGCAAGGCGGCGAAGTGAGGAGGCTGGCAGCTGCCGGACAAGCGAGTGAGGACGACGCTGCTCGAGTGGGGAATGAGCCGTGGAGTGGCGGCTGGGCAAAGAAAAAAGGGAAAAACTAGGTTAGGAGCCCCTCTCCTCACATGGGCCAACACAAGCCCAAAACGGCCCACACAACCCAAGCACAGCTCAAGAAAATTAGGAACTCAAATGGAATTCTTAAATTGCTACACTGGAATATTACATCTTTAATTACCCACCTTTGCCCGCGCCATTTCATCAAAATTACCCAACTTTGCCACTGCTCTTTAATTACCCACCTTTGCCACTGTTAGTGCTCTTTGCAAATAAACTTTTTATCGTAAATTGAGTTTTCGTTGCAACGCACGGGCACATGGCTAGTATATATATATATATGTATTAGCACTTATATAGATATAGGCACACATAGGAATGTGATATACATGGTTTTGATTTAACACTCCTCCTTAATGTGCCACAACTAAAAAGCTAATATCAAATAAAACAACAAACACCAAGGATAGTGAAATCAATTCAAAAGCAATCATTTAGGTCACATTAGAGATATCTATGACATTCAATTCATTTCTCAATTTACAAAACCAGGCTTCATCCAAGGGTTTGGTGAGGATATCAGCTAATTGATCTTCAGTTCTAATGTGACTAATTACAATATCACCTTTGCTCACATGATCTCTTAAGAAATGATGGCGGATGTTTATATGTTTGGTTCTTGAATGTTGGACCGAATTATTGGCTATTTTAACTGTGCTTTTATTGTCACACAAAAGAGGCACCTTTTTGAAATTTATTCCATAATCCATCAAAGTTTGCCTTAACCATAATAATTGAGCGCAACAACTATCGGCGAATATATATTCGGCTTCGGCAATGGATAGGGATACGAAATTTTGCTTCTTGGAGAACCATAAAACTAGGGATCTACCTAGCAATTGGCAACTCCCAGAGGTGTTTTTTCTATCCACTTTGCAACCCGCATAATCCGAATCCGAATATCCAATTAAATCAAATTTAGCATCTTTGGGATACCATAATCCTATATTTGAAGAATGTTTTAAATATCTTATAATTCTCTTTGCAGCAACTAAATGACATTATTTAGGAGAAGCTTGAAAACGAGCACACATACAAACACTAAACATTATATCGGGCCTAGATGTGGTGAGATAAAGTAAACTACCAATCATAGATCTATAAAGCTTTAAGTCTACCGGTTTACCTCCCTCATTTAGGTCGAGATGCCCATTTGATGCCATTGGAGTCTTGATTGGCTTTGGGTTCTCCATGCCAAATCTTTTGAGAAGATCCTTAATATATTTGGTTTGGCTCACGAATGTCCCACTTTTTAGTTCCTTGATTTGAAGTTCAAGAAAGAAACTCAATTCTCCAATCATGGACATTTCGAACTCCTTAGACATCATATCACCAAATTCTTTGCAAAAATCTTCGTTAGTAGAACCAAATATAATATCATCAACATAAATTTGACATACAAAGAAATCTTCATCGATTATTTTTGTAAAGAGTGTTGTATCAACCTTCCCAATTTTGAATCCCTTTGAAATTAGAAAGTCTCTAAGTCGCTCATACCATTCTCTAGGAGCTTGCTTGAGAGTTGAGACTGTATAGCGTCTTAGAGAGTTTGTAAACATGATTTGGGTGTTTAGAGTTTTCAAAACCAGGAAGTTGTTCTACAAATACCAACTCAGATATTTGTCCATTTAAGGAAGCACTCTTTACATCTATTTGAAATAACTTGATATCAAAGCAAGATGCAAATGCAAACAAGATTCTAATTGCTTTTAATCCAGCTACGGGTGCAAACGTTTCACCAAAATCCAATCCTTCGACTTGAGTGAAACCTTGCGCCACTAATCTAGCTTTATTTCTTACAACAATACCATTTTCGTCTTGCTTATTCTGAAAGACCCATTTTGTGCCAATTATATTATGTTCCTTAGGTCTTTCTACTAATGTCCAAACATCATTCCGGGTAAAATTATTTAACTCTTCATGCATTGCATTTACCCAATCTGGATCATCTAGAGCCTCATCTATGTGAGTTGGTTCAAATGACGACACAAAAGGATAATGTTCATAAAAAGAAGCGACACGAGATCGAGTTTGAACACCCTTACTCACGTCACCCAATATTTGATCTATGGGGTGATCCTTGGAGAGACCATGATGAGGTTGAGGTTGAACTTGTTGCTCATTATCCTTCTCATCTACATCGATGGATTGAATTTGACTTAGCGTTATGGAGTTGGAAGGATCAACTTGAGTGGATGAGGGTTGATCCTCTTTGTCTAGTTTTGGCTTCACATCTCCAAGTGTCATATTCTTCATTGTTTCTCTTAGCCCTTCTTCACCTATATCATCTAAGTTTTCTTGCTCTTCTTGAGAGCCGTCAGTTTCATCAAATTCGACATCACAAGTTTCTTTTACTAGCCCTTTATTATGTTAAATACACGATAAGCTTTACTATTTAAAGAGCAACCAAGCCAGAAACCTTCATCATAACGACTTTAAAATTTAGAAAACCGAGCACCCTTTTTGAAGATATAACATTTGCATCCAAAGACTCGAAAATAAGAAATGTTCGGCCTTCTTCCAACAAGGAACTCATAAGAGGTCTTTTTCAAAAGTCGATGCAAGTAAAGTCTATTTGTTGCATGACAAGCGATATTAATGGCTTCCACTCAAAAACTATCGGACGTGCCATATTCATCAAGTATTGTTTTTGTCATTTCAATTAATGTTCAATTTTTCCGTTCTACAACTCCATTTTGTTCCGGAGTGTAGGTCGCGGAAAGCTTGTGCTTTATTCCAAGTTCATCACAATAATCTTCAATTCTTGTATTTTTGAACTCGGAACCATTATCACTATGGATTTTCTTTATTTTAAAATCAAATTCATTTTGAGCCCTTTTTGCAAATCGTTTGAAGATTTCGGAGGCTTCGGATTTGTCATCCAAGAAGAATACCCATGTATATCTTGAGTAATCGTCAACGATGACTAAGCAATAAGAATTACCCCTGATTCTCTTATAGGTTGTTGAGCCAAATAAATCCATATGTAAGAGCTCTAATGGTCTAGATGTGGACATGATACTTTTTGAAGGGTGAGAGCTAGCCACTTGCTTACCGGCTTGACAAGCACTACAAAGTCTATTTTTCTCAAACTTCACATCCTTCAAGTCCACAACTAAATGATTTTTGAAAAGCTTTTTAAGTTGAATCATCCCAACATGAGCTAGTCTTCTATGCTATCGGTGTATTCTACACAGGGGTACTCTCTCTACCGCTGTCAGGTGGGACCGTGAGCGCAAGATACAAAAAGAAGAAGGTCCTGTGCAAAGGACTCAACATGTTGAAGAAAGGCTTGGCGATCGATGTGTCCAATTTCCGGCGATCAGACGCTGCGGTCCGCCAATGGGTGGCGGTCGACTGTGTCCCAGCCCCGGGCGACTAGACCACGACCACGGAAGACCGGGACACGTGGCTGCCCGACGAGCAATCGGGCGACCAGGCCACATGGCTGCCCAACGAGCAGGCGTGCCCATTGTCAGCCGACCACGCAGACAGGGCTGGGAAGGCTTCCGCCTGAAGTATTCGCCAGGATCACAACGTATCATTGCCATTAAATGCGCATGGGAGCCATTAAATGCACGGGGAGCTGTTGCAGTGCGCCAGGAGGCCATTAAATGGGTGTGGCTCCCTGACACTATGATGACCTGTCCCTCCAATTGAGCCAGCTTCACGTACTCCCATTCCATCTATACCGCCCCGGGCAAGACGGGGTGACGCATGTACCAAGCATTCTCACGCAGCGTCCGAATCCCTCCTCTTGGGCGGTTCAAGAGACGGCGCCATAGCAACGACGAGATAGAGAGGCTCGAGGATGAGGACAGGACTAGACACAATCAATATAATTAATGTAAAACCACTCCCTCTGCCTGCCCTAGCTAGTCCCAGGAGTATATAAGGGAGCTAGTGTGCATGAGGCAAGGGGGTCGGAGGTCGGAAAATCGGATCACTAAGGTCGGTCATTCGATTAGTTCACAACAAAGAGCAAGTAGAATACTAGAGCAATACGAGCTTGAGCAAGACATAGGGCTATTACCGGCATTAGGGGCCCGAACCTGGGTAAATCCTGTGTGTTCCTTGTGTGCTCCCGTGTGTTCTTAAGCTTCTTGTCCTGCTCATCACGCGAAGAGAGTAGAGAAGAGAGCCGAGAGTGACGTAGCTGCGAAGACCCCCCTATCAAAACTCGGTTATACACTCAAACCAATACTGTCTGGCACAAACACGCCGACATATGCCATAACCATCCTATAGAGGTTTTTTCCATTAAGCACGTTTGAAGACATGAGTCATTTGAGGTGAAGTCAACCAAATACAAATTTCCAAATCTAAATCCTTTGAATACTAAAGAATTATCATTTTCTCTAGAGATAACTACGCCACTTTTAGAGAAGTTATAAACAAGACCTAGATCACATATTTGAGCAACGGATAGCAAGTTAAAATTTAATGTTTCAACTAAAGATACATTAGAAATAGAAAGGTCGTTTGATATAGCAATTTTACCCAAACCTAATACCTTTCCTCTACTATTATCGCCAAATGTAATCTTGTCATGTTGTCCACTTCCCAAATCAAATGTGGTGAACATTTTCTTGTCCTCGGTCATGTGTTGGGTACATCCACTATCCAACACCCAATGTCGTCCACCGATCTTGTAGTTTACCTACAAAAGAAAATCAAACCCTTTTAGGTAGCCAAATTTGTTTGTGGTCTTGGAGGTTAGTGAACAAGGTTTTGGGCACCCAAACGGCTTTCTTTCTTTGGCCAATTATTGGGGCCCAACAAATTTAGCAAATACTTTACCATTTTTATCCCTTTTAAGAACATAGAATGAATCATAAACATTGTCCTTTGATGCCTTACCTAAAGAACAATCATTCGCTAAATGTCCTACATCAAGGCATTTGTAACAAAACTTACCGTTTGATTTCATAAAGCGGGGAGCCTTGTTACTTAATTTTCTATTCTTTTTAGGAACGTACCCTAATCCTTCTTTGTTATAAGAACATCTTTGACTATTCAAGATTTTATTTAAGGTGTCTTTACCCTTAAATCATCTATCTAAACTTATATTAAGTTTGTTTACTTGTTTCTTAAGCTCATTATTTTCAACAATCAAATTCTTATGGCATGAATTTGCACTAGGACTTGAAGTAAATGGTATATTAACCAAATCATCACAAGAGGTGGCTATGCTTGATTTTGCTACATAATATGAGTCAACTTCTAGTCTAGGCAAATTATCAATAATATTGCATTCAATACCAATATTTTTTGCGGATTTTAAATGATCCTTGGTAAGGAGAATCTCATGAGCTTCCTTTAGCTCCTCATAAGAGTCTTTGAGAGAAAGAAATTCTTTTCTCAAAATCTTAAACTTAGACTTCTCTTTGCCAAGATACTCATTTAAATCCTCAAGCATGTCCATTAGCTCATCATATGAAGGTTCATCATCGTCATTTGAATTTACCTTAAAATCTCCTTTAGCCATGAGACATAAAGGAGTGATGAATAGTGATGAAACTTCCTTGGTGGTGATGCCGGCGAGCCCCTTCTTCTTTGAAGGTGTATCCTCCTCGGATGAGTCAGAATCCGAGTATTCTTCTTCGGAATCCCACTCTCCAATGTGAGATTTACCTTTGTCGTCCTTTTGAAGCTTCTTGAAGAGCTTCTTCTTTCCTTGAAAGAACTTCTTCTTCTTGGGCAATTTATTCTTGTCATCCTTCTTCTTAGGGTAATAAGAGACGATGTGCCCCTTCTCATCACACTCATAGCACCAAATATTTGCATACCGGTTGGTGCTAGAGTGTTGCCCTTTCCTAAACCTTTGAGGACTGCTTGAGCTTGAGCGCCTTCTCATGAACTTCTTCATTCTTCTCACAAGGAGTGCCATCTCCTCCTCGGTGTCTTCATCTTCGGTGTTCTCAAGCACCTCATCGCTTAACTCCGCCTTTGCCTTGAAGGCGATATTTTTCTTTTTCGAAGAGCTTGGTTCCAATAGCTCTTCCTTATCTTTCTTGTAAAGCTCATTTGTAATGACATTTCCAAGAAATCCGGTAGGTGTCATTCTCGGCAACTCCGGTGAGTTGAGGAATAACGTCACCAAAGTCTTGTACTTCTCTGGAAGGGCCCTAAGTATCTTTCAAACAATATCAAAATCGGTTAGTGATGCTCCAAGGCTTTTGAGCTCATTTACTATGTTATTTAGCCATGAGTACATTTCATTAATGTTCTCATGGGATAACATAATAAAACTCTCATATTTGATCTGAAGCATATGCAATTTGGCTTCTTTAACCGAGGATATGCCCTCATGAATTTCCGAGAGGTTAGTCCAAATATCATGAGCAGTTTCGAGATTGCTCACTCGATTGAACTCATTTGCATTCAAAGCACCAAAAAGAGCGTTCATAGCTTGAGCATTGAGATGAGTATTTCGCTCTTCTTGTTCCATTGTAAGTGTGGGATTACCTCCTAGAGTGAAACCCTCATCTACAATTCTCCATATGCTTGGGCTCATGGCCTTAAGATAAACGGTCATGCGGATTTTCCAATATACATAATTTGTGCCATCGAAAAATGGCGCCTTACCTATTGACACCCCATCACTAGCCATCCTTACTCTTTAGGTGGTAAAGCCCTAATAAAGAGTCCTCGCTTTGATACCACTTGTAGGATCAAAGATAACCGACTAGAGGGGGGTGAATAGAAGGTTTTTAAATTTATATACTCTAATATCAATTTATCTAGATCACTAAGCACGAGATATAAATCTACCAATTTTAACACTAAGTGCTTCTAGTGATCACTAAATTATCCAAACAATTCTAGTAGTCCAAAAACAATTCTATGCTAAACAAGATGCTCAATTAGCTTAAATTGAAACTCAAGACAAGAAAATAAGAAATGCAAACCACAACAGGAGAACACAAAGTTTTATCCCGTGGTCTTGGAGACTTGCCAGTCTCTCCTACTCTACGTTGAGATGACTTAAACTTCTTCAAGCCGGCTCCACTCGCTTGAGCCTTCCTCGATCACTCATGGTAGCTCTTTCCCACTGCGGGTAGGCGATCTCCTTGCCTTCACAATGATCGAGTCTTCACACAAGCTTCTTTGTGAAGATCACCAAATTCACACGCCTCCAAGTCGTCTAGGAGGCAGCAACCTCCAAGAGTAAGAAGTTTGATGCTTGCTTAAGGTCGAATTGAGTGTCTAAAAGCTCACACGAAAATGCAACACTCAATTTATCTCCTCACTTGCACTAAATGTGAAATGAATGCACTAAAGAGAGGAGAGGACTTGCAAGAGCTCAAGAGTGTTCAATAATGCCCAAGAATTGCTGTAGATGGTAGGTGGAGAGGTATTTATAACCCCAACCACAAAAACTAGCCGTTTGAGCTCGAAATCCTGAGTAAGTCAGGATTTCCGGTGCTACCGCCCATGTAGGACCGGTAGCACTGGGTTCACCCTCGTGGGTGCGTCAGAGTATTTAATGCTTTGATAGTGGCCGTTGCGTAGGAGGTCCGGTGCTACCACCCAACTAGGACCGGTAGCATCGGGCTTCTATTTCCTTTTTCCGGTCGAAAAGGACACTCGCTAGAATTTCTACACCGGTCTTGAGGCCGGTGCTACCGCTACCCTAGTAGCACTGCTCCACCATGGGCGGTAGCACCACCCAACTAAAATTCCAAAAGATCCACCCCTATTGGAATTTATGCACCGGGCCAAGGGGCCGGTGCTACCATGGCTCCGGTAGCACCGGGCTACCATGGGCAGTAGTATCGCCTTGCCTGGACCCAAAAAGGTATGCCTCTAGAAATTTTACACCGGGCAAAGGGTCGGTGCTACTGCTACCTCAGTAGCACCGGGAGGCCCTTGGCGGTACCACCGGGGTTCCAGGGACTCTTTAGGTTTTATCAAAGTTTATAAACATGAAATCCTATATGATAATACATGAGTGTAATTAATTGATTTGAGCCCTTAGACATTAAAACAACACCAAGATAACATCAAACCCCTCTTAATTGTACGGCCCTATTTCTAGTAACCCGATATTTTCTCCAAACTCTGAGATTGGTAAAATGACTAGAAAAATATTCTTACATTTTACCTTTGGTGCTTGATTGACAATTTTGATCTTCGTTTTCTTCATCTTCATGCTTCCATGATTACAAATCCTTGAGACTAACCTATTTCAATATACTCAACACAAATGTTAGTCTCTTAAACATGATTGTCATGAATTACCAAAACCATGAGGTACTTTTGGGGCTTAGATGCTTTCAGTGGAAACACCGGAAAGTCATCGATCAAGTCTTCTTCAACGCTGTCAATGAAGATCCTCGCCGTGTGGACATCGCCAGGATCGTAAGTTGTCGATTGTTAGATGCACTGTGAGTGGCTTAGATCAAGCAATGTATCTCGCAACCATGGCCGTTTGATCTTGGGTTCATGGTTTGGATCTTGCCGCATCTCTAACCAATCTCGTGGTGATAGGTGTCGGGTGTAGCGGCCGAAGCGTCATGGACCGAGTCCATCGTGGATCAGCGCTACACTATAAACGAAGTCTACAGACCGCGATGACGTGTCGGCATGTGACTGGCCCAGAGCAATGCTGATGTAAGCATGACATCAGCGTGATGCAATAATACAAGTTTCTTTTATAAAAATAATTCAGATATTATTTAATTTCTCAATTTTGTGATTTTTATGATTTTTGAATCTTCTGAGAGCTCGTTCTCCCTCATACGAACTCTGATTGATGTGATTCAAATTTCTAAATTTTTTTAAAATTGAGATCTATCTAATGGTGAATTTTATTTGATTTTTGGAATTTATTTTCTTTCTGTTTTGGTATTTATTTAGCTTTCCCTTTCGTTTCACCTAGACGTTAAATTGTGTGACGCATCCGAGGAAGACCCATCAACTCAAGACTAAGGTCCAGAGCCAGGAGAAGGTCTTTTCTAAGGCAAGTTATGCTTTGATCATGTCGAACCCATATTTACAAAATCGTTATATTGTTTTACCATATTGCATGCTATTTCACATGTACAATTGTTTTCAATCTAAATTGGGACTTAGTTATCATACCAAATTGATCTATACCCTACCTTATCATTTGTATGCCACAATCTATTTGTCACCCTAGAATGGTTCACTATAGTTGATTGATATTAAAATCAACATGGGATGGTTAGACCGTAATAGCTTGCTTAGCCATGCCACATCATCACATGTACTTGAACCATTGATAATTAATCTTGACTAATAGAATATGGAGCAATGTTATGAACTTATGTGTCATGTGTGATCACACGATGAGATTGAGTTGTTGTGGCGATGGACATCACGCAACGATATTGAATTGTTGATGGCACGTGGTGTTTGGTAATCAACCAAGGTGGTTATGATTTAGATTGGAGCAAGTGGCAAGGGGCAGTATGCCAAGGTGGGCTGATGGGCAGAAGGTATGTGGAAGTCTTGCCTCAATCACCCTAAGGACTTAACCTTGTAAGCGTTTGATCTGAGTCAATCATGCAACCACATGTCTGTTATGGGGCAGTCTAGCCGATTAATTCGCAATGTTGTATCTTTAGTACTACTTATGGTGGTGTGAGTCCGGGTTCACAGATAAACTCACATGGTGTAAGAGGGGGGCCCTATTATGGTGGTTCAGCCCATCAGTGTTGAAATCTCAGCGGTAGTACTGGGTTAAGGCAGGGCATTATAAAGGTTTTGTTATGATCACTCGCCTGTGTAGTGTATGATTGTATCATGTGGGTAAAGTGCATAACCTCTGCAGAGTGTACAATCTATTCGGATAGCTGTGCTCGCGGTATTGAGCAATGCTCGGGAATTACAGTTAAGGGTTAGACTTTTGCAAAATAAAACTTGGGATGGATGGCAGGTTGCCATGGGTGGTTGAATCTTGACTTAGGACTAAAAACTTGGTTTACACGAGAAATGCTGAAATTATTACTTGTTATTTGTTTTACTACCTTTTCAATCTATTTATTGTAACTGTTCATAAATGTTGCTTTACTGCAAAATAGCCATTGTTAGCCATTCCTTTGGAATAAGCCTTGCATATAGATATGTTAGATTTGTATTCTATGCACAACTTGTTGAGTGCTTTATGTACTCACCCTTGCCAACCACAACATCGCCAGTTGAGGAGTCTACATCCTTGCTGAAGGAGAAGAACCTTGAAGGGACGAATGTTTAGGGTGCGAGCCTTGTCAGTTGCTTGTGGTATACTGAGGGGTTATGATGCGGACATTCCAATGGAACATGCACCATTGCGCATAAATCATGCAACCAAACAAGTGAACCAAGACCAAGCTACAGCAAGTCCTGAAAACCAAGGACCATTGACAAGAAGTCATGCTAAGAAGCTGCAGCAACAGGTGACTTCACTCCTAGCTGAATTTGATTATAATATATCTGAGAATGTTATACTACCTAAATGTTCTACATTGGTCATTCTCAGGTTTAAACATGAAGATTATGAAGACCCTCGAGAGGAGATGGATGAGGACTGCATGGATTACATGGAGAAATTCTAGCTGTTCAGTTCGGACTGCCATAATGAAACGACCATAACTCCTGATTCCCGAGGGCAATGGAGGTCCATGAGTACTTGATTGAAATCTTATCAAGTCTAATTTCCAATAAAATAAACCGTGCATCATTTGGACTTCCCATTAAGAAGTAATGGCCAATTTACTACAGATTGCTGTAAGCTGAAAGGTTCATGAGGCTCTAAGGGAATTCATTTCGTGGTGACCTTTGAGCTAACTTATCCCCATCAACTGAAGGGTCCTTTCACACCTAACTAGGAGGGTTGTTCCTAGTATAAATATCTCTTGTATCTCAGCATTAGGAGGACTTTTGACATTTGAATATAGAACCCCTTTGTTCAGTTGTGTGCTAACAAATTCAGAGAGTGATCTCTACCCCTTTGCTCTTGTGATTTCCTCGCGAGATTACAGAAGCGGCCGCTTCATTGGCTCCCAATTGGTGCTCTTGGTCCATTGATTCTAGGTTGTGTTGGTTGGTTCTTTGAGAGTGTGGTTGGGCGAATCCTCGATTCAGGTTGCCGGTTAAAGACGGTGGTTGGCTTCAAGTTTTATTTGTCAGGTTGCACTAGTTATCTTGTTCGTGATCCTATGTCGTGAAGATCAGGACCGCGATCTGTAGTGAAATCGGCAACACAAATTCAGCATTTAAACCACATGGTTCCTTGTTCATCCATAGTGAAATCCTCTGCTAAGCCTTCCTCCTTTTTGGATTCAATCCTGTTAATTTTCTCATCATTTTTCTGTCCATCTCTGATTTGATCCTCGAGCATTGGCTTCACTTCCAAAGCAACTACAAAACCTTGTGGAACAACTTCCAACCTCAACTTCTGAAACTCTTCGTACAACTTCAGTTGGTCGCTCATTACCATCATATTTACACTGTAGCTCTTACGATTCAATGCGTTGGCTACCACATTAGCTTTTCTAGGATGATAATGTATTCCAACATTATAATCCTTAATCAATTCTAGCCATCTTCTTTACCTCATATTGAGATCCGACTGGGTGAATATATATTTTAGACTCTTATGGTCTGTATATATTCACATCTATTTCCAATGAGATAATGACGCTATATTTTCAGAGCACGCACTACGGTAACTAACTCCAGATCATGAGTCAGATAATTCTCCTCATGCGGCCTCAACTGCCTTGACGCATAGGCTACAACCTTGTCATTCTGAATTAACACACATCTGAGACCCTGCTTTGAAGCATCGCAATATATGTCGAAACTGTTCTACACATCTGGCAACACTAACAAGAGTGCTGATGTTAACCGCTTCTTTAACTCCAGAAAACTCTTTTCGCACTCTGGTGTCGATGCATACTTTTTCTCTTTCTTCAACAATTGCGTAAGAGGTCTAGCAATCGTCGAAAATCCTTCTATGAACCAACGGTAATAACCCACCATTCCCAGAAAACTACGGATCTGGGTATCCGACTTCGGTTGCTCCCAATGTAATATAGTTTCTACCTTGCTTGGATCAACAGCGACTCCTTTAGTTGTCATTACATGGCCAAGGAATTCAAACTTTTCTTTCCAAAAATCACACTTGCTGAACTTAGTATACAACTGCTGCTCTCACAACCTCTCTAAAACCAATCTCAAATGCTCTCCGTGTTCTTCTATTGTCTTGGAGTATACAAGAATATCATCTATAAAGACAGTCACAAATTTATCAAAAAAATCCATAAACACCTTATTCATCATGTTCATGAAATATGCGAGGGTATTTGTTAGTCCAAAAGACGTGACTGTGAACTCATAGTGTACATATCTTATAGAAAATGCAGTTTTAGGAACATCCTCTGTTCGAATCTGCAATTGATGATATCCTGATCGAAGATCTATATTGGAGAAAACTCATGCTCCTCTCAACTAATCAAACAGATCATCAATCATGGGCAAGAGATACTTATTCTTGATCGTCACTTTATTGAGTGCACGATAATCAATACACATCCTTAAACTTCTATCCTTCTTCTCGATTTAAGAATCGGGTGTTTCACTGGGAAGAACTTGGTTGAATAAAACCTTTCTCGAGCAATTCCTCAATCTGCTTCTTCATCTCAACTAACTCGTCTGTTGGCATATGATACAGCCTCTTCGCCATTGGTGCTATTCCAGGTACTAGCTCAATAACAAATTCAATATCCCGATCTGGCAGCATTCCTAGTAAATCTTTCGGAAAAACCTCTGGAAATTCTCTATCAACTGGCACGTCCTCTATGTTAGCAACTTTTATATTGTTAACTAATAACTGCCCATCACGAATCGCGGTTGCATGAATTTCCACTTTCTTGCTACTAGGGCTTTCCAATGGCACCATCCTTTGACCATAATCCAAAATAGCTTTATACTTGGACAACTAATCCATTACAAGGATGACATCTAAGGTTTGGGTATCCAACAAGATAAGATTCCCTAGGAATTCTATCCCATCCATAAGCAACTTAAGTCCCAAACACCCAAGGCTAGACTGAAGTTCAGATCCTAGGGCTTGGACTAAAAGCACACATTTAATATTCTTAATATCAAACCCATTCTTATTGCAAAACTTTGAGAAACAAACAAATGTGAAGCTCTAGAATCAAATAAAACTGTAGCAGGTACTGAGTTGACCAAGAACTTACCCAGTACGACGTCCGATGCCTCTTGAGCTTCATCTGCAGTGATATGGTTGATTCTACCATGCACTGTTGCTTGAGGTGTTACTCCCGCTTGCACTGGTATGCCATTTCCTCTTGACACAGGTGCCTTGGCTGGAGTAGTTCCCAAGTTGAAGCGAACTAGTGTGATTCCTCCTTTCTTCGGATACTTGTTAGCAAAATATCCAGGTTCATTGCAAGAGTAGCATCGCTTGATAGTGAACTATTGATTCCCTGCTGGTGCATTGCCTCCTTGTGCCGGCATCTGAAAATTTTGATTAGCAGGGCGAGATGCTAGGGTTGATGTCTTGCTTGCTACTTGCGGTTGAAATCTAGCAAACTGCTAGGGAGACAACCTCAATCTGAACTGATTTGGCTACCCTCCTTGACTAGCCATCCTATGCTTGCGATCCTCGCCTAGCTCTTTGCGCTTGTCCTCCAAGATCAAAGCCTTGTTGACCAATTCTTGAAAATCAGTGAAATTGTGGGTGATCAATCCTACTTGCAATCCAGAGTTTAGTCCTTTCAGAAAGCGAGATTGCCTGTCCTTATCTGTAGCCACATCCTTAGGAGCATAGTATGTTAACTGAGTAAACTTGTTCAGATAGTCTGCCACTGACTGACCTCCTTGCTTCAAAGCTCTAAATTCTTCCTTCTTTAGGTCCATCATGTCTTCAGGCACATGGTATTGGTGGAAGGCAGTTGAAAATTCTTCCCATGTGATCTCTTGTGGGGTTTCATGTGCGACACAGTAGTTCTCCCACCACTCTGCAGTAGTTCCTTCTAGCTAGAGGTGAAAACGGGTCGGATACGGACGGATATTGCTTTTCCCGTATCCTAACCCATATTTTTTCCTAGATTTGGAACTGGATACGGGCTAGCCGGATACGGATACAGATTCGGGTTATTCGGGATACGGATATGGGACGGATATGTGACGAATTCGGGTCGGAAACAGATAAAAACATACGGATAATGCACGCATATATAGAGTAATATATATTGAATTAAAACCATATGAGTACATGACTATAATAACAAATTATATATTAATCAAGCTCAACAAACGTCGTAGAAAGAATATGCTACTTAAGAATCAATAGAACCAACTAATTGTTAATATAAATGGGCTGACATGGAAAAAATATAGTGAAAATGGGCTAGGCCTTGCTGATATCCGAATATCCGATCCGAATATCCGATCCGATATCTGAATAGGAAAAATCCAGATATCCGAATAGAAAAAATCTGAATATTTGGATCCTGTTCCAGATTTACTGGATATTGGATGGTCCAGATCCGATCCCGAATCTGGATTCAAGTATCTGGATCCAGTCCTAAATCTGACCGGATAGTAAAATCGGGTCCCGGATCGGACAGGAAATATCCGACCCATTTTCATCCCTACTTCTAGCTGATGAGAGGCATACAATACCTTCTAATTTCCCTCACACTGAGTGATGTGCAGCTTCCTCTCAATGGTCCTAAGCCAATCATCAGCTTCCAAGGGGTTGACATTGCCTGAGAATGTTGGTTGGCGGGTTCTCATGAAATCTGACAACTTAGAGTAGGGACACGACCCATTGCTGCCATGCTGAGCATTACTGTTGATAGTAGCTAGACTAGTCACACTTTGCATCTGTTGCATCATGGTCTGCATGAGTTGAGTCTACACTGCATGAAAAGCTCCCAAGTTCTGCATGTCCACTAGTGGTTCTGGCTGCGATGGTACTCCATCATTGGGGTTGTCACTTGAGCGAAAACCACTTCCTGAAGCTTCGTTGTTACCATGGGTGTTCACCATCTGCTGGTTGCTTCTTGGGTTAGAAAAGGTAGATCTGGCATAGATAAGATGCAAGAATTTCTAAGGCAGGGGAACAGGTTAAACCCAAACTTAAGCAACTTTATTAATAAAACTTAGTATGGTTGCTTACAAAAGCTTAAAGGCTATGCAACACATACTGCACACCCAGCAAATAATTAGAACCAAACTAAGCACGAAACCTAAATGACTATTACAAGGGCAAAGACTATCTTAAGGACGCGACTCAACACTTGAGTCTCAACCTAACACCAAGACTCTCACTCATCCAGCCACCCTGGCTGAGGCTGACCTGGTGCATACACCGGTGGGTGGGCTGGCTTGGGTGCAAATTGATCCTGATGCCCTGTAGCTGGATACTCCATCACCACTTGCACATCCTGCTCCTCTGGCTCAAACTCGACCTCCTTAGGGTCTTCTTCTTCCTCCTCGCTGTCTGGCGGTGCTGGTGTAGCGTGGCCACCCTCCTGCAGTGCCTCCTCGAGCTCCATGATCTTCTCGGTGAAAGCAACACGGGTGTCTTGTAGCTCCTCCTTTGTGACTCTAAGGGGCTCATACACCATTTTTAGTTCCTCTACTGTGTCCCTCATGTGAGCGTCCTGTGTGACTGCCAACCGTGTCAGGTGTACAACTATAGCCTTCTCGTCCTCCTCGATCCTCTGTCGCTGTGATGCTCATCTCGTAGGGTGAAGTTGGAACACGGTGTCATCGAGCTCATGGGAGTAGTCACGACAGATCCTATTTAAAGCAAGTCGTCAAGCTTCCTAGATACCAATCTCGAAGGTAGCTCTCCTCACGGTGATGTTGATTGGTTGGCTTGCCTTTTCATCCTCTCTGGCATAAATCAAGATCCTGCAAATAACTCCTCTTGTAACTCCATTGATGACCCAACATTTGCCTCTGTACATCAGTCTTGTGAAGCCTCCCAAAACTTGAAGGACCCTCCAAAGCTCTGCTGCGTAGCCACCCTCACGCTCTCCATAGGTCTACTGTCTCCTCCTCTATTCAAAAGAGAAATAGATAAGTCCACAACTCTCGAACGGCCAAGAGAAAATGAAAATTTCAACAAGGCGAGGAGTGGAGAAAAAAAGAGTTAAGCGTGTTATTTTAATCAAATTTAGATTTTTCTTTAGAAAATAGTTTTGGACACACCTAGGACACCACCATGCTAAGTAGAGCCAAGATCTACAGTCATATGCTCTAATACCACCACTGTTGGGACCCGAATTCACTAATTCGAACCCAATGTGTTTACCGCATTAGTCCCTGGATCAACACTAGTGCACACAGCTCAACGTTGGCAAGTATCACATCATACACAGTGATAAGAATAATAAGACTCCATTTATTGATATAAATAAGTCTATGATCTCACGACCAACTGAAATTATTAAGTCACGTAGGGCTAGACTAAAAATAAAGACTAAGACAAATGCAGCGAAAAAAGTAGAAGACGCTAGTGACTCATTAGTTCACCACAGGTGACTAACAAGGCTTGAGCCTAGTGATTCGCATTCTCTTGGAATTCCTCCTCCAACAAAAGTGATGACTTCTCATCTGTTGATTGGTCGGTGATGACAAGGATGGGTACAAAAGCACTCAACAAGTCGTGCACAAAATGCAATCCTAACATAGCTATATGCATGGCTTATCCCAAACGAATGGCTAACAATGGCTATTTTGTAGTAAAACAACATTTATGAGCAAGTACTGTACATAGATTGAAAAGACAATAGAACAAATAACAGTAATAGATAGATTCAGTATTTCTCAAGTAAACCAAGGTTCCAATCCTAAGTCAGGCTTTATCCTTCCACATGGCAACCTGCCATCCCATCCAGTTTCTATTTTTTTAACTAACCCTTGACTGTAATTCTCGAGCTATGCTCAATACCGCGAGCATGGATATCTGAATAGATTTACACTCTGCAGAGGGTATGCACTTTATCCACATGATACAACCATACACCACAAAGGCGAGTGATTATAACAAAGCTTTTACAATGCCCTGCTTTAACCCAGTACTACCCGCTGAGATTTCAACACTGATGGGCTAAACCACCACAACAGGGCCCCCCTTGTGCCATGTGAGTTTATCTGTGAACCTGGACTCACACCACCACAAGCAGTACTAAGGCTAAGTCATTGTAAATTAGTCAGGTAGGTTGCCTCATAACAGACATGTGGTTGCATGATTGACTCAGGTCAAAGGCTCGCAAGGTTAAGTCCTTAGGGTGATCAAAGCAAGACTTCCACATACCCTCTGCCCATCGGGCCCGCCTTGGCACACTTGCCCCTTGCCACTTGCTTCAATCGAAGTGATTACCAACCCAGTTGATTACCAATCCACAAGTCAACATCATTGCGTGACATCCCTCGCCACAACAACTCAATCTCATCGTGTGACCACACATGACACACAAGTTTATATCATTGTTTCATATTCCATTAGTCAAGATTAATTATCAATGATTCAAGTACATGTGATGATGTGGCATGGCTAAACGAACTATTATGATCTAACCATCCCATGTTGACTTTAATATCAATCAACTATAGTGAACTAATCTAGAGTGACAAATAGATCATGGCATACGAATGACAAGGTAGGGTATAGATCAAAAGGTGTGATAGCTAAGTCCCAATTTAGATTGAAAGTATTTGTACATATGAAATAATATGCAATATGGTAAAACAAAATAGCAACTTTGTAAACATGGGTTCAACATGATCAAGCACGACTTGCCTTGGTGAAGGTGCTGCTCTTGCTCTGGAATTTGATCTTGAGTCGACAGATCTTCCTCCGATGCATCACATAACTCAACGTCTACGTAAATCGAGAGAGAAAGAAAATAAATACCAAAATAGAGAGAAAATAAACTCCAAAAATCAAATAAAATTCACCATTAAATAGATATCAATTTTACAAATTTTTAAAAATTTGAATCATCTCAATCAGAGTTTGTATGAGGGAGAACGAACTCTCGAAAGATTCAAAAGTCATAAAGATCTTAAAATTGGAAAATCAAATAATATCCGAAATATTTTTATAAAGGAAAATTTATTTATTGCGTCACATTGACGTCAACACTGGTCCGGACCAACCCGACGCTGACACGTGGCTCGGTCTATGTGCTCGGTCCACGGGACCCCTTTGGTCAACCGTGGATACAGTCCACGGCGCCTTGGTATCAGAGCTACCACGCATCGACGTCTGATTGGCTCAGCCAGCGGCACAATCTGATCCGTCCATCACGATCCAACAACTAGAGGCCCTATGTCTATGCGGCGAAATCCTGTGCGTCTAACTTTGATCTGATGGTGGATGATACCCAAAGTGTTTACTGTTTCACAGGGCGGACGTGGCTCGATTTGGCACATTGATAGAAGATCCGATGGCTAACGTTCTTTGACTCCAGTGATGGTGGCATGGCGGTGTGGCTTCACCGGTCTTGGGGGCGAGACTTGGTCAGCGACGTTCCGGTGGGTTCTCGGCGATGTGAGACATCGGGTTCGATTCAGCTCGACGCGGCGACTCTGGATCTGGAACCAACACAGCAAGCGACAGCTTGATAGTGGCAGAAGACAAAGAGAACCGAGGTGGGGCTTTGGTCAACTCCGGTGAGCTCTCTGGCACAAACGACGACAGCAGAGGCAACGAAACTTGGGCAAACGATGCGGCGAGCATGGACGAGTTCAGGGTGCATAGGGCGGCAGCTTAAATAGTCCTCAGGAGGCGTGCGGGTGGCAGACATGAACTTTGAGTCTAGCAGTGACACGACGGCACGGTTACGAGTCCTGTGCGAACACGAAAATGCCCAGTCATCCGATGCTGATCAAACGGCCACGATGCGATCTAGAACTGACACGATCCCAACCGTTCGCAATGGCTCAACGGCCTGGATGGGATGTGGCCGAAACAGCACGATTTAATCCCAACCGTGCGATCCTAATTCGACGGCTTGATGAAGGCCACACAATCTCGATCTAACCATTGGCTGCGGAGTCTTCGAAGGCGCGTGCGTGCGGGCTAACACATGGTGCGGGTTGAAATGCAGACAAATGGGTCTGAACTTCAGATACATAGTGTCGAGCTTGACCCAAGATTATTCAACTTGATTTTTCGAGTTTTTTATTTAAGAAAATTATAGAAATTAGTTTGATTTATTTTAAGCAATAAAAATGCTAGGAAAAAGGCCAATGTACTTAATTCAAAATAATTTCAAATAAATTTCAAAAAAATCACAAAACTCACAAATTGTAATAGAAAAATAATAAACAATGATAAAGGGCAATTTTTAGGATGTTACAACTGTTAGGTATCGCTATCGATTATCGGTCAGAAAAGCGTTTTTGAGTCATGTCCAAATATACTTAAACCTGCATGATCACACATTTATTGGGTTAGAATATAGTGGTATGGATTGGATTCATAACTAATGTAGGGTTCCACTGCAAGGGAGGGGACGACTATTTAAAGGGAGTTTGCGGTTGTAATAGGATACATCAGATAGCATAGCCACCGAAACCCTAGCCATCACCACTTGAGCCTTCTCATGCGCGCTGGTGCTGGCATACCGACGCACGACATTCTTTTCCCCAAACGTGTGAATGCCAGTAGAGGTGTTCTGCTACTGCAACACTAATTGGGATAATCGACCACCGCCCGAGGAAGATCGACCACTACAACAGGATGCGTGATTCGTTGATTTGGGCTGCATCAACTTCCTTCCACTGCATCGCGCGTCTAGTGGTAACAATCCATGATCATATACTTGCGTGGCTTTTTGGTTTACGAGATAGAAATTTTAATTGTGCGCTAGTGTAGCCTACCCGTATCCCTTCAACTTCCACACTAGATCTGGTTGTTGGGAAGAGATAGAAGCCTCCCTTAATGGCTGTCGCCACTAGAAGGGGGCACCTTCGACACTTTGCCAACATGCTAGGTCTGGTCATTGGAAAGAAGGTGAAGCTGCCTTTATTGTCCACCACCACTACATGCGGCCTCTTGGTCGTAGGGAGGATGCCGCTATCACTAGATCTTGCCATGACATGGGCATAGAGATGCACTGGCAACGCCGCTGTAGTCAAGCATGGTTTGCATGGATATGGACACAACCATAGCATCCAGATGCTCAAAGCTAGGGAAGGTGCTTTCACCAATTGTTGCCTCTAGTCTAGCCACTAGATCACTAGGTGTCAGGGCCAGATTTGCAAATCCAAACCCTATATGTATAATGCACTAGTCTAGGATCACGCTAACACACACAATGGTAAGATAGATGAAGTATCGACTCCACACACAGCGGAATAAGAATAAATGAACTAAAGTTGATAATTAAATAAATAATGAGACCACCATAAGATCGAGTTTGCATTTATTATGTCTCACATGGCTTAAACAATAAATAAAGAATTATAGCAGAACAAAAATAAACTCTAGCAGAAACCCATTAACCTGCCACAACCAATTTACTAGGGCTCAAATCCTAATAATCGGCCTCTTCACGACACTCCTCTAGAGCTGGTGTTGACTTCTCTTCTCCAATTGATTGATGATTATTACATGGGTGAGCATATGGAGTACTCAAACAACTTGGGCACTGAATGCAAGTGTAGTAAATACATACAAGGCTTACTCAAAGATTGGCTTATATGGTTCATTTTACATAAAGCAGAATGTAACAACGGAATACGATACTATATTGAAAGCATAAGTAAAAAATAACAGTAATAATAAGTTATTCAAAGAATTCTCAAGTTAAATTGGAACATAGCCTACACCATTTCATTTTCTTGTACATAGGCTCCTTCCAAGTTTAGGTTTATAAAATCTAACTCTTGTGTGAAATTCTCAAGCATTGTCCATAATCGGGAATATGGCTATTCAAATAGTTTTATACTATGCAGAAATTATACACTTTACACACAAGATATAATCAATATCTTAATGTTGGCCATAGTATGTTTCCTTTTACATGCAATTAAGAAGATCATAACAAAACCTTCTGAAAACTCTGTCCAAACATTGACCCTCCTAATAAGCCTAATGTCATAATTCCACCTTCACATAGATCAGAAGAATAGAAGGAACTTACCGCTGGATTAGGAACAACAACTGTTCAAGATGTGGTGACATCGTAGCACATATAACACCCCAATTTTCTCACCTTTGAAAAAAATTAAACAAAAATAACCTTAGATTTTCTTGAATTAATTAAATATTAATTGCAATTTTCCTAAAATAAAATGGTTTAATTCAAATTAATTAGCTGGCTTCCTTTTGTTGCAAGAAATTTTCTGTATTATTTTAGAATTTTTGTAGTATATTTTCTATTTCTATGTATTTTGAATTTCTAGTATTTTCTTTAATTCCAAAATCTTTTCTAATTCCTACATTACCACGGGCTAGCAATTCGGATCGGCCCAACTCTTTTCCTAGCTAGCTCGTTGATCTAATACTGTACAGAAGCATCGAAGGAAGTCTTGCCCAAGTTGTTACCGTGGATGGGATTATCGCCAAACATTGGCCGAATTCTAATGGGCCATCCTGGCCCGACCTCAATCGAATGCTCCACCGGACGAGAAAGTTCTCGGCCCGATCCAAACCCACCAAGAAGACTGACCAAGCTTGGTCCGGCTACCAGAGGCCCCGACATCGATTTCGTCCTGCCTCCATGAGCTTCGAATTCGAATCGTTGAGGTCTCTCCAAAGAAGAACTCTAGTTCCGACGCTGAACGTGTTCTAACGTGGTTATACTTTCTCAGTGAAACATGCGGGAAACAGCGACTGGTCAAAACTCCTCAGGACTTCGACTAACCGGCCGGCAAGCGGCAGTGCAGCCGCAGAGGAGGACTCTCTGAACTCATTACAATGAGCTCAACCAGCAGAAGCAACAGCTCGAGGCTCAAAGGCCCACCGATGAACTTCAGCGGGCACAGGCCGCCCACCGAGCCCTCATATTGCACTGACGGCAGCACGAGGTTCAATTTCAATCGCCAAGGAATCCGACGGCCTCCGGATTCTTCCGCCACGCCAAATTAAAATGTCACCAAGAAGATGCGATATTGCTTTCGGCATTCCTGAAAGCCGGAGGACCCGGAGGCCAAGCTCAAGTACCAGAACCTCTGGGGGATGGTGGAGCGTGCTGCCGTACAGCACGCCCAAGCTTCCGGCTCCCATCACTCGGGGGCCTCCTCAAGCCACCCAAGTCGCAGCACTGCGGGGACCAAGAAGGTCCAAAGAAAGATGGCGCTCGTGAGCGCCCCGAACCTCAAGTTCAAGGCGCCCGACGCCGGGATATACACGACATCCGCGACACCATCGAGGCGCGTAGGAGGATGTTCGACGAGGCGTGCCCGATCGTGGACTGCCGACAATGGCTGCGGCAGCTGCGTCGCCAAGACCCAAGCCCTAACGGCCCCAAGGCGTTTGGCTAGAGATCCGCCACGCGGATTTCCCGCCTGTTCGCTTCGCCCGTCAACATTAGTGCCAAGTACATCAAGGCATACAAACCCTGTTCTGCTAGAAGATTACCGGCTTAGTAGTTGGGCCGGGAGCTATGATGATCTTTATCATTCAAGATTCCTCCCATTTATCTCGCAGACTAAATACGAGCCACGCTTGAGTATCTCAAGAAACACCATCGAGTTGGGCCGCCAAGAATCTCTTCGTTGCAACTTCTGCAGGCACTTATAAGCGCCCGAAATTCCTCGACTTGAAAGGTGCAAACAACAAATTTAGGGGAGACGCCGACTACATCCGCCGCTTTCCCAAAGAATGCAATGAGCTCCACGATATATGCGACGCCGATGTCGCTTGGGCGTTCATCTATGGCACCACCTCCAAAGCCTTGGTCCATAAGTTGGCCGTGCCAAGCCCCGAACCACCAAAGAGCTCTCGGACATCGCCACCAACCAGCCGCTCCGGTGAGGAGGCTATGGGGCCATTCGACAAAGGGAAGGCTAAGCGAAGTCCAAAGATCGAGGTCGATACACCTTCCGACCGCCCGGCTAAACGGAAGCGAGGGGGAAGCGAAGGCCATGAAGGTGGTCGCGTTGCCACCACCTCTGCTATGCACAGCAGTACGCAGAAAGCGTCGAACATCTTTCGAGCAACTCGGCGGATGCCCGTGGTCCGCATCACGGTACCCTATCGGGCACAAGCATGTGGACTGCGAGATCAAGCGCTTCTTTTCCGAGCCCCCACGTGGAGCAAAGGAAAGAGCAGACCCGACTGATGCCGGGAGAAGGCGCGACGCGGGTTCCCTCAACTCGACGGCCGCCTCATGATCTTCGTCGGTCGACATACGGTTACGCCGATGCAGACGGCGTGAAGCTTCCTTCCGAGAGGTCCACGCTGGGCTCCCGCCACGCTTCAAAGTCCCGGTGGTCTGAGTCGCTGACACATTCAATCGGGCCGACCACCCCGACCACGCCCCGCACCGGAGATATCTCGGTCGTGGGCCTCTGCTAGGGGACAAAGCGCCTGTCTATGGTGCTTATGGATCGGCGGCGAGTCTCAACATCCTCAGAGTTGATACTTTCGACGCCACGGGGATCCTCGCCGCTGTCTCGGACCAAGCAAGGCGCCTTCCACGGCGGTGCCCCAGGCCAACATGAGTTTACCCACTCAAGGCAGATTGACTCGCCTGCCACCTCGGAGTCCTGGACAACTTCCGTGACCGAGACCTCTGGTCTTCGAGGTTGTGGGGTTCTCTGCCCTACCACACCATCATGGGAAGGCTATGCTACGCCAAGTTCATGGCGGTCCCCAACTACACCTACCTTAAGTCAAGATGCCAGACTGGAGTTATCACTGGGGCGATCCTTTCAGCTCGCTACAATCAAGCGAAGGCAGTAGCTATGAGTCAAGGCCGACACTCATTAAGGTCCGCCGAGCTCGAGAGCCTCCGAGGGAAACCTCTCGAGTCGCCCGACTCAAAGAAGTTGGGGCCGGATCCTTCAAGTCCGCCGAGGATACGGAAGGAGGTCGCGTTGATCCCGGCGACCCGCCAAGACTGCTTGGCGCTGGCTTGAGCCACGCCCCGCCAACAGGAAGGCGCGCTGGCAACTTCCTCCGCGCCAACCGGATGTCTTCGCATGGAAGCCTCAGGCATGCTGTGCATCCCGAGGAGGTCAGCCGAGCACTCCTTGAACATCCGACCCGGCCAAGGTCGGCCATCCAGCTCGGCTGCTGCGCCGCCCGACGAGGAGAAGCGCAAGGTTATAGGAGGAGATCGCCAAGCTTCCGGCGCGCAGGTTTATAAAGAGGCACGCCACCCGAGTGGCTAGCCAACCCAGGCTTGTAAAAAAGAAATCCGGGCAATGGAGAATGTGTGTTGATTACACGGGCCTGAACAAGGCATGTCCCAAGGACCCTTTTCCATTGCCTCGCATTGACCAAGTCGTCGACTCCACTGCGGGGTGCGAGTCCTTGTCCTTTCTGGACGCCTACTCGGGCTATCACCAGATAGCAATGAAAGAGTCCGACCAGCTCACACCACTTTCATCACTCCGATTCGCTCGCTTTGTTACGTGAACGATGCTTTGTTTGGTCTCAAGAACGCAGGGTGCTAAGTATACCAAATGATGTATGCAAACGCGTTTCAGCGACCAAATAGGCCGTAACATCGAGGTGTGTACGCCGATCGATCGTCGCTTAAACTAGGAAGGCCGACGACCTTGTCGCCGACTTAGAGGAGACTTTTGAGAGCCTCCGCGGTTTCAAGATTAAGCTCAACCCCAAGAAGTGCGCGCCTTTAGGGGTCCCTAAGGAAAGCTACTCGGCTTCATCATCTCCGAAGCGGCATCGAGGCTAACCGCGAGAAGATCTCCGCGATCATGAAGATGGGGCCGACGACACCTAAACGGGTCCGGTGGTTTACGGTGGTGCCTTGCACCTTGAGCCGCTTGTCTCGTTCTCGGCTTAACGCGAATGCCGCTCTACAAGCCGCCAAGAAGTCCGATCACTTCACCGACGCGAAGAAGCCCTCCCAGATCGACGCAGAAACCAACTCAAGGCATTCTCGACTTCACCTCCAAGATCGTGAGTAAGCGGCGAGGAGCCGCTCCTCCTTCACATTGCCGCCACCACCTGTGTCGTTAGCAGCAAGACTCGCCGTCGAGCGAGCCGAAGAAGGCCATGTGCACAAAGTGCAGCGACAAATGTACTTCATCGCGAAGTGCTCTCCGAGTCCAAGGCCCTGCACCCGCAGGTACGTAAGCTGCTTATGCGGTGCTCATCACAAAGAGGAAGTTGGTCCACTACTTGGTAGGACCCCGCCTCTCGTGGTGACTTCTTCACCGCTTGAGAGATCGTCTCGCAACCGCAACACCTCCGAAGAATCGCTAAGGGCGCCGAGCTCAATCTGGACACGATATATCGTAAGCCCCTCCGAACGGGCGATCAAGTTGCAGTGTCTTGGCCGACTTCATTGCCGAATGGATCAAAACCAGCGCTGGCCGACGCCAAGACCCCGAGTATTGGACGATGTACTTCGACGGGTCCTACACCAAGAACGGAGTCAGCCGAGGTCATCCTTGTTTCCCCAGCTCGAACAAGCTCTAGTACACCATCCGACATTTCTTCGACGCAACAAACAATGTCAGCCCGAATCACGGCACTTGTCAATGGTCTCCGGATCACTCACCGACTCTGCTGCTGCCGACTCTAGGTGCACGGCGACTCCAAGCTCGTTGTCGACACAAGTCATGAAGGCTTGGGAGCCTCGCGGACGCCAGCATGGCGACATACTTTAGCGGAGGTATGCAAACTCAAGAATGGTTCAAAGGTTTCGAGCTTCATCATAGCTACCGACGCTACAACCCGAGAAGCCGACTACTTGGCCAACCTTCAACAGGGACCGTCCCATCCGGATCTTGTCTCGACTCTTGAGCCCTCCGTCTGACCGACCCACCGACCGAGTAGCCGATCGAGACGATCAGGCGATCCGCCAGCATCACGGGCACGGACGCGAGACCTTCCGGGTCGGCCACTTGCTTGTGGTCGAAGTCGACCGAGGAAGCCCTTCGTCGATTCGGCTGACCAATGGATCACCTCGCCGACTCAACCGAGGCTCCGACGCCGCTCCGGCATGAAGTCCTTCGTCCTAGTCGAACAAGATCTCTACAAGAGGAGTTCTCCCGGATCCTCCGGCGCGCTCGGCGGACCAAGGGAAGTAGTTGCTGCTCGACATCCAGAGCTCGATTCAAGGGCTACCATGTCAAGCCGCTGCCTTTAGTGGGGAAAGCTTCCACTAAGGCTTTTATTGACTAACCGCTGCGGGTCGATGCCGAAACAAATTGTAGGCGACCTGAAAGAGTGGTGCTTGCTTTCCTACCGACGATCTCCCCAAAGATAAGTTTTGTAGACGATCCCCATCACCAGGCGGCGTCATTGCCTCGACTCGATCCGCTCTGCCCTTCAAAAGGCGTGGGGGCTTGACCCACTACGCATCGCATGTGGACAAGTTCACCAAGTGGATAGAAGCCTGCCGTTGCTACCATCACTTCGTCCAAGCGGCCAACTTCTTCAAGTGACATTGATTTATCGGTTTGGAGTCCCGAACTCCATCATCACCATAATCTTAACGCAGATTCACGGGAAGGAGTTCTTGAGTTCTGCGATGACTTCAACATCCGCTACGACCGTGAGTTGTGGCACACCCATGACCAACGGCCAAGTCGAGCGGGCAAACGGCATGATCCTCCAGTATTTGCCGCGCAATCTTCACCGGTATCAAGAAATTACGGGCGATGGCGATGGCCGAGCGCCCTCCGTTCTCGAGCTGCGCGACTACACCGACTCGATCGATCGGGGTTTACGCCGTTTTTCCTAGTATTCGCGCCGAGGCCGCCCTACCAACCGATCCTGAGTACGGCGCCTAAGATGCAGTTTCACCGAGAGCGCGAGGGCTCGCCAGCGCAACAAGACGCCATCGACTAACTCGACGAGGCAGTAACGTGGCCATTCTCAAGTCGTCTAAATACTAACAGACACCGCGCCTACTACCATGGTCGTCGAGTCCGCGGAAGGTCCTTCAACGCTATGCGACTCCGTCCTCGCGTGTGTTCACCCAACGCCGCAGCTAAAGTCGACCCTCCGTGGAGGGCCATTCACCGCTGGAGGTCCTCCGACCTTGACTTTTCGACCAAAGACACCGACGGCAATATTGTATCCAACGCACGAATATTGAGAAGTTAAGGAGGTTCTACCCTTAAATTTCATCTTTATCCTCGATTCCCATTGAATTCTTTGCTCGAGAATGCGTGCTCAGTCACCATCTGGTCTCACATGGCCTGGGCTTCCTCGTCGAGATATCTACTATACAGGTAGCACCAATCCGCCATTGAATCCTCGTAAGCGTAAACTCAATCGACCTAAAGGTTACGGCCTCAGCCCCAATGCTACTGGTTATAGTAGCACTTATGTAGAGAAGGAAGTACCCACACGACGCGATCCGCGGGTCGATCCGAGCAGCGTGCCCCAGCAGTAGAGTCCCTTGCTATTCTTGCATTTTCCTCGGCGGTGCAGCTTCTACGCCCTAAAAATCCCAAATGATCACTAAGGGCTACTTAAGATACTCGGCGAAAGCTTATATCACGAGAAATGCAAAATGTCGGTTAAGCCCCAAGGTTCACGACATGGAATATACATGCAACGTGATCCTACAAAAAACAACAACAACAAAAGCAAGAACGGCCGCTCGAGGATCATCCGCGAAGTCACATCAGAAGTGGGCTATCATTTGCTGCCGCCACGATCACGCCTAGCCCCGCCACTCGTCGGCGCGCCGCACTTGGGAAGCCGACCGCTCGCGCTTCGCCGACTCGGGCGACGGCCGCCATTGATCAAGGAGAAGCGTCGCGGCCGCCCAAAGAAAGCCAGCACGATTCCGCCACGCCGACAAGAACTCTCCGCCGCCTCTCGTGAGCGCCGCCTGGAGGTGCGAGGAAGGTCGGCCAAGGCGCTCCACCAACCAGGAGAGGCGGCGGCGACGCGACGCGAAGATCTCCAACGGCCGGTTCACCACACTCTATCGGCTAAAGCTCCGCCCATGCTCTCAAAAAGGGCGGGCGAGTATGGACGAAATGTTCTTCGACGAGGTCCAAGGTTCGCTGCGGCAAATGGCCAGCCTCCCGAGGTCCTCGCTCAGGCCAAGTGGCGCCACCTCCTCAGCGCTGCCATGAGCTCCCTACCACCTCGGCCCGAGCCTGCAAGCGCAAAAATCTCTCGCGTCGTCTTGGCGAAGCCTCTCTGCCCGCATTGGGCTGGCTGCCACAAGGCATCCGCCTCATGGGATGCGCCCGTCAAACTCGACATCAAGAGGCCTTGACACTCATTAGCGCGGCCGGATTCAGCCGCCGTAACACACCCGGCTCAAGCACCACCAGAGCACAGGCGTTAGAGGTCGCTCGGGAGCTTCCGCCTGCCACACAAGGCGTCAAGGGCGCGCCATGAGATCGCTGTTAGGCGTGAACCCAACTGAAGCATTGAGAGAAAAAGAAATACTCAAGAACAATAAGACAGGTCAAAGCGCATTTCAAGACTAAAGCGAGATTGACTCACTCCGCAAGAGGGTCCCTCGATGCGGAAGATCAATGAGGGCAGCAGGACCGCCCCGAGGTGGCGGCGCGAGGGCCCAGCCAATAAGCGGGATCTTGGGGTCCGAACCCGAGGTCTGTCATCGCCTCCCATTTGCTCGGTTTCTCCGCCATCGCCGCCGCCGCCATTCACAATCCTAGTGCAGAGAGCCGCCTTTGTGTCAAAGGAGAGCGCAGAGCGACAAGCTGAAGGCAATCACTGGGCGTGCAGCGCTCATGCCTCATGCTATATATATGCGGAGTCGGACGAAGAGCTCCAAGGGCCGCCCGGCCAGCAGGCTCAGGCGCATTAACTCCACATCTGCGTATGAGGCGATTCTCCACTCTCCACTTCGCATTACAAATGCACGCGATAGCAGGGGTGGAAGGACTCGCTGGCCGGAGCGGCTGTTTTAGTTTCGGCTCTGGCTGGGACACCGCGCACGACAGCAAAAAAGGCTCCAGCGGGCCTGGCGACGTGCCCCAAAATCGCGAGAGGCCCACTATTCTCGACACCCCGGTGGGCTGCCTGCCGATGGGTCCCAATGGCCACAACGCTCCAACATGGGGAGCAAAGTTAGTGACCTCCAAAGTTCGGTGCCGTGTGTCGACCACAAGCTTGGTCGCCACGCACCGCTCGGGGGCTACAAGTTCACACACTTACGCGGGTCGGCAACCCGACTGGCCATGTGATTCCCCCAAGCGATAACCCTTTCGACCCAAGCATTACGGCCTACGCCCTGGCGGCTATGGTCTCGAAACAAGTGCTTTGCGGCAAAAGGAAGTGCTCATGCAGCGACTTAATACGTCGGTCGGAACGCACCTGGCCACTTCAGATTCCCGGCCGGAAAAGCGAAGGCAAAGAGGCGCCAATTGCAGAGGCAGGAGCGTGCCCTAGCACTCTGCGCGCTGGGTCTACATGCACCAGCCGGACAAGCGTCGGCCAATCGGACATTGGTCAAGCGGATGTCGCTTCAGTTGAAGTGCCGCCATCACGCGAGCGCCGCCACGCCTGTTATTCGTGAGATGTATCGCTTCCCAATCATTCCTTCAGATTTAATTCAGACGCACGCCATTAAATACCAGCGGAGAGGCACCAAGGCATCGCTCCGGGCGAGACGCCCCGCAGCCTCTCGATCTCCGCCTCCGGGTCGGGCTGACTGGGCCAAAACAGGTATGAAAAGTACACCGGGCCACAAACGGCCTCGAGGTGGTGAGAGAGCTCTACAGCTTGCGCTTGAACCCGATCCGGTGCCGCGGATTCCAAAGCCCTAATCCACCATGTGGATTCGGGGCCGCCCGGCAAAAAAATCCAGCAAGGCGAGGATAGGCGTAGCCTCTGGGCCTCTAGTTGAGTTGGCGACGACTCAATCGCCTTTAACTCGTGGTCCGAGAACATACTTCACGCTTCTCATGGAGCCTCTCCCCGAAGGGTAGCAGCCACCGAGTGTGCTCGAGAGTCTGAACGGCTTCGTGTCCGATACGGGATCGAGTAAAGAAAGGTTTTTATGGGTCGCCTCAGCCGGGTCGCATAACCCGACGCAGGATCGCCCGCGCGGAGGTCGCGTGATCTCTAGGGCCCTCGATAACCCGTTAGTAGCTCCACGATGAAGGTGTTCAAACCTACGCTTAGTAAACACGCTTTGTTTCACCCCTTTAGGCCCCACACCATGACGGGCGATCACGGGATGGCATAACATTACTCCTCCTAAGCAAATGCCTACGCCAGATGAGGACTCGAGACGAGGCCCTTCGCCTAGCTCCCTGCTAAACCGGCCCTACTAACTCACCTAGCTCCGGCTGCTAAACCAAATTTCACTAACTCACCTAGTCTCGGCGTTAAACCAGTCTTTACTAACTCGCTTAGCTCGGCGTTAAACCCGACTTTCTACTAACTCATCTAGTCATGCGACGTAAAGCAAGCGCTGACTGAACGGAACTCGCATTTGAGGGCATTCGGATATCCTCAGCCGGCGAGGTCAAGTCTAGCTACGACGTGAAACAAGCACTGGAACCTGAACCTCATTTGAGGCATTCGGATATCCTCTGCAGCGGGCCGCTTCTAGCTACTGACGTGAAACAGCGCCGGGCGGTCCTGCTGAAATGGTGACATGTCCGGATGAGATGTAGAATCGAGCATTCCGACCAAAGAAACCCCAGCTCTCTCAGGACCAGCGGGAGCTCAAGGGCTACATCCACGGGATCTCGCGTGCCACTGCACTTTACGGCTCTGCAGTGCGATCAGGTCTGGTCGGATCCCAGGGCCGACAAGGCCACTCGATCCATGGGGGCTCCAAAGCCGACTAGCTACGGTGCCTGGTCCAACTAACTGAATTGAGTTGGCCTAACCTTCGCCCGAATTGAACAAGCATGCCGGAGGGTTCGGCCGAGCAGAGTCCACTCGCCTTCAGCCGATCCGAGGTAACCCCCGAGCCGGCTCTCGACCGCTTGAGTTGACTACACTGCAAAGATGCTTTCAGTCTTACCGGGCCAAGATAACCGACCAAGTCGGTCGGACCCAACCAACTAGCATGGTCCGACGCCCTCTAAAGGCCCGCGGGCCTCACTACACGCAACACCAAAACAAGACCCCGGAGAATCGTGATATATAAAAGAAACACCAACGACAAAGTCCGGACGGGCATTCATATGGCACGCATAAGTTACACATATGGTTGCTACTCACCAAGCACTATAGTCAAGTTTATCCTGACGAAGCGCGAATCTAAATGCGCCATGCATACTCGCGCCAGCCGCCTCAATAGAGGGCATCCTGCGCCTCGAAGCCTCGGGACAACATTGATCGAGCGCATCCACCTGCGGCAAACACACAGTGGCAACACCTCTCGCCGCCCACTCGGCCATGGCAAGGTCGAAATCGCCCCATAGCTTCGCCAGAGGGCTTCCTCTTCCGGTAGGCATCGGCAACGACTCGTCTCGGCTGAACGTCAACTCGGCCATCGTAAGTCGAGGAGGCTAAAAGTGCAATGGCAACGAGATTTGAGCGATGGGCGCATCGCCTCCGGATACCGCGACCATACCGCCCTTAATACGCTAGAGCGCGCAGGTTTAACAGGCTCCAATAAATACGGGCGTCGGAAGCCACGACACCACCGCGTCCACTAAGAAGATCAGGCCATTGAAAAGTACTGGCCCATTCAGGAGCGACTGCGTTCGGGACGGCCAAGGGGCTCACTCAATACTTCGTGTCAGAAGCATCGAAGGAAGTTGCCTAAGTCGCGCCATCGCGGATGGGATTATCGCCAAACATTAATGGAATTCCCAATGGGCCATCTGGGCCGACCTCCAAGAATGCTCATTTGGGACCCGAATGTCTACTCGACCTACCATCCAGCCGGCCAAGAAGACTCAGAGCCGGGTTTCGGGTCCGGCTACTTCAAGAGTTCAACCCCGACTCGGGTCCGTGCCTCCAGAAGCTTCGCGACCCAGACAGGTCAAGCGACCTCCGCCGGCTCGACCTGGCCTCAGCTAGAGCCCTAGCAGGCTTTCGACCCGGCAGAACTCGCCATGTCTACCGACTGACGGCTAGCTGGGTCACCGCCTCCATGACATGATGGCTATGATGGGATAGGAGGTTCCTTCCTAGGTGGCTGCCAGGCAGCATGATCAAGCACTGTCTCTTCGCACTAGTCTCCGCTCAGACAGGCCCGTGAGGAGTAGGCGCGCACCTTCCCAGCTTAACACTATCCAATGTGTCCATCGACCTGCCAGGGGGCAAGCAGGGACTGTCAGGTCACCATGACAAAGAGGCAGGACTCCCGGATGTCAGATACCCTCACCCTTTTTCTAAACTCCCGTGTAACCTACCTCCTCACGCCTATATAAAGGGAGCGGGGTTTCTCCGAAAGCGGCACTCTCCAAATTGATAATCAACCCACACTTCATGATCGAGTCGGCCATCTAGCTCGAGCGAATCGATCCTAGCTCCCGAGCCTCAGGACCTCGCTCCTCCTCATTCGGACGGGAGCTCAAGGCCCGTCTTGAGCCCTCGCTTATAACTCCCGTGCAATGCGTACGCACTTATAGCAATACAAATGCTACCACCGCAAAGCGGGCGTAGGGACATTGGGTCCGAACAGTATAAATCTTGGACTCCTGCGTCAAACTATTCAAGGAGAGGGAGCGCACGACCCCCTACACCTACAAATTCACTTGCCGGTTATACGAAACACCGACACTCATTCTCTTTTTTGCCGTGGTCCTGTTTCCTTCCTACTCCGGCCCAACTGGCCCAATTCCACGAAACCCTAGTGGGCCATGCCGCCTTCAGCCCATCTCTCTCGACAAACCTCTACATTATGCTTCTTTCCCACAAAAAACATGTCTGTGCTAACACCATGCCAAGTCGAAGACCAACACGCCAATGCACCTCCTCCACCCAAAAATAGCGAAACCACACATGTCACGAGGTTTGCCATGTCCTCCTCTCCATAAAGCCTAAGGTGCTCCTCCAGTTTGTGACACTGTCACGCCAAATCATGAGCTTGAATCCTTATTCCACCACCACCTTCTCCACTAGAATTCATCACTATGGGTGACTCTTAGCTAGTGCGATCACCACTCTCGAGTTCATTGCTTCACGTTCTATATGGTGTACCCTTCATCTTCCCTAGAGAACCACCACGATGTCGTCACCGCTATGAGCTCCTTTGTTCTACTACCTTCGACTCTCCACTAGTCACCACAGTCATTGCTAACGAGATCCATTCACATCATCACCTTCATCGTCATCTGTTTTCACAAATCTGACTCCACGGTCATAATCCCGTCATCCTTGCCATTGCCACTAGGCTAGAGCAGATCGCCGCTACTGAGCCGATGTGGCCCTCCTTGTCACTGCCACCTCATTACCCTACCAACACACCCCACCAACATGCCACCCCAATCAGCAGCCAATGTGGCCAGATCCAAACCGTGTTTCAATGACATGGCCCCACATTTTAGCCACTCAAACCATGAACTTGGTCCACCATGGACTAGGTTTGATCCATGGACTTGGTCCATAGATCATAGTCCCACCTATCAGCCTCTAATCCTTTTTACCGTATTTTCTTTGAATTTAAAATTCTAAAATTTGTGGGACCCACCTGTGTGTCACCCATAATCTCTCTCCATTTTTATTTTCTTGATTTTCTCTTTAGCAAAACTTCCAAAATCTTGTTCTCCTTCATACGAGCTCCAATAGAACACACTCAAGTTTCTAAATTCATCTAGAATAGAGCTCTTCATTCCAATGTTGTTTGTATTTCATTTGGAGTTCATTTGAGCCTTTGTTGTTGTTTATTTGTGTCTCTTGCTTTCTTTTTTGGTAGATGTTGATCCACGAGGAGTGAATGAAGGATTCGAAGGGCATGATTAAACAATATTGTATGAGCAAGGCAAGTTGTAACCTTGATCATGCTGAACCTATGTTTGTAAAATTATTTTATTTTATTGTATGTTGCTTGCTACATCTATATAAATTTTATTTACTTGAAGAAGCTAAATACCGACTTATCATTATGCCATCTTGATTATTGAATGGCATGTAATCATTGTCACTCTAGGTTAGGTGATTAATAGTTGGACATAATTGTACTACCATCATTGGGTTGATTAGTTATGCTTAGACATGCCTAGTTGTATGTTGGGCTAAAATCACATGATAAATTATGATAATCTTGACTTAATGAGATATAGAATTGTGGCGCGTATCCATTGTTGTAAAAGTTGATGTGCAATAGCAAGGTATGCCATTGGTCTTGGTTAAGCAAAATGGCTTTCACTCGGGCAAGTGATCATGTAGCAAAGTGGTTGCGGTTCGCACATCTAGGGTGAGAATGTCTTGCCCGAGACTATTTAAGAACTTAATCTTGTGTACCATTGAATTGGGCCAACTCGTGCAACCATATGTCTAGTATAGGATGGACTTGGCTTAATAACCTATCATATACTTGCGCTCCCATACATGGTTGAATTGGAGGGTTACTCCAATGAATTGCGGGCAGAAGGTTACTCTGACTTGATGAGACACTTGGTGTACGGTGTTGATTTACGAGTTACGCAATCTCTCTCAAGATGTTAAGCCCCTCATTAAAAATGTAGACTCATGTTACATGGTCTCATTCTGGAGGTAGACTAGCTAGCTCACGTCCCAGGGTTGAGGGGATATACTCACTAGGCAGGATGGTGCTAGTGTGCAATAGCGTAAAGGCCTTGTCATAATCTCTTAGTTACACGTCAAAGGAAGCGTGTCATGACCAACTTTATGAGATGCTCATGTCTTATGGGTAAAGCAGTAAAATCTCTACTGAGTGTAAAACTATGCGAATAGCTATGTTTGCGGTCATGGACATGCCTAGGGATTTTACACGAGATATAGAGTTTTTTATGAAAAATGTTGGATGGTGGAATGGTTGAGAAGTGTGAACATGTGATTCACTTCATGTTTTAAATGCATTTGCCTTAGTTATTTATTATATCATTTTTAAGTCTACTTTACAATCTATTAATTGTATTTCAAATAACATTTGCTTTCTATAAAAGAACCATATGGCTATTTCTTTTCAAGCCTTGCACGATTATAATTACATAACTATTCCTTTTGACTTGCTGAGTACTTTATGTACTCACAGCTACATACCTTGTTGATCAGTTGCTGAGGAAGGACCAAGAAACACAGAGTTCTTTGAGGAGTGTTATGAAGACTTTGTGAACTAGGAGTGCGTCTCCAGACGATTGACTATGGCATGTCGATTGACATTAGGTTATTTTATTTCTGCTACAAGAGCTTATTATTTTCTTAAGCCCTATGAGGCATAGTTGTGTAAACCTTGACCAAAAGGTCCATTGCTACTATTTAATAGTAATTTGCTACTTTCTTAGTTATTTCCTTTAATGTAATAGTATTTCAACTATGTTGCCACTGTGTGCACTAGTGTGGTTCTAGACTAGTGTGCTATACACAAAGGATTCCATATTTGGTATTCTGGATCCTGAAAGTACACACCCTCCCCGAGCACATAGATATCTTAGTCTACCATCTGATGTATCATATGTCAATACTCGGTAGAGTTAGGTATGTCCCATTCCAGACATGTGGTTATATGTTTAGCCTAATTCAATGCCTTACATGGATAAGTCCTTAATTGACCAAGGCAAGACATCCAATCTACTTATTTACATAAAATCATATCAATTGATTCACATAGAATCACCAACCTAATGTCATACAGACCCATCAGCGTATAGCCTCTTGCCTCAATCTAAATCATTTACCACTCCTATTGATAATATTACAACATATGCCATCAACATCATAACATAATGTGAAAAACACTTGACACACCCTTTCCACAAAAATGTTTTATTTTATAGACATTTAGTCATGTTTGAATTTTCAACTTCAAAATGATATCAATAACCCGTTGCATGACTAAGTATAGTAATCACATTCTAAACTAATCCACGTAGATGTTATATGAGTGAAGAACTAGTAATTAACCAACCTAGGTGTCAACGCTCGAATATGCAAATCCGGACTCTTTGTGTATTCAGCACTAGCCCAGGATCACGCTAGTGCACACAGGCTCAACATAGATAAATAAAGACTTCAACAATTTAAATATAACTATTAGACAACCATATGGTTCACCTTACATGAATATGCCACGTAGGGCTAAGATTGAACAATAAATAAACTGTAACAAAAATAAATTTATTCAGAGTAACCCTTCAATTTGCCAGAGGCAACTGACAAGGTTCGTACCCTAGTTGTCTGCTTCTTCCTAAAACTAGTCCTCAAAAGCGGGCGTAGCCTCCTCTCTAACTAGTGATATTTTGTTGCAAGGATGAGTATATAAAGCACTGTCGGGACCCGAATCTACAAATCCGGACCCTCTGTGTATTCTGCACTAGTCTAGGATCACGCTAGTACACACAGCTAAACAGGGTTAAAGTACCACAATCATACACAGCGGAATAATAATAAAGTACTTCAAACATATATATAAATGAGTTACATGACCTTATAGTCACCTTACAATAGTTTGCCACGCAGGCTTAAATTAGTCAAAGTATCAAAAAAATAACAGCGGAAAATAACACATCGTGGTGACCCATCACTTTGCCATAGGCAGTTGACAAGGCTTGCTCCCTAGTTCTCTGGCTCCTCGACAAACTACTCTTCCCAAGCAGGCGTAGACTCCTCCTCTAGTATATTGTTGTTTCCAAGGGTGAGTACACACCATACTCAACAAGTCATACACAGAATGCAGTTCTATTACTATATGCATGGCTTCTTACAAAGGAATGGTTCAATTGGTTATTTTGCATTGAATCAACATTTTAACTTATTATTTATTTAGATAAAAATCAGCAAAACCATATAAATATAATAAGTTTCTCAAATTGTTTTTCCCATAATTTTGACACACAATCCTGAATCAAACTGCACAATTATCCCTAGCACACAGCCACTCATCCCTATTTTATTTTCGAAAATCTACCCCTTGACTGTAATCCCCGAGCTCTATCCAATCCCGCGGACACGGCTATTCGAATTGTTTTGACACACTCTGCAGAGGTTGTACACTTTACCCACAAGATACTGTAACGCCCCGACGCCAAACGGTTTACAATTAAACCCCTGAAATTTACAAAATTTCGGCATGACCTCTCTAGAAAGAGGGACATCCACTCAGCAGACCGAAAAACATATGTAGTTATGATATCATTCTAGCAGGTCCTTAGTTAACCAATCACACATCCCATGGAAATTAATAAACTCCACCACATAATTATTACAGGACAGGAACTTAATAAACATAACCGCAGATGACCCTTTACAAGAATTTTCACGAGCTATTTAAGATCAGAGCTATAAATTGACGTGATGGAAAGGTGATGATGCAAAACGTGATTGTGCTACTACCCCCATCCATGTATGCCGGTTTCAAGGTGTCTGCAACAATACAAATAGCAAGTGTGAGTCGATGACTCAGCGAAGTACAACAAAGAATAAATTCCTAATCAATCGTATTGTCCTACTTAAGAGCATAACACCCATCCTTACATAAATACTGCAAGCAGATAAAACAGACGTATCACAAAAAATTCTCAAAACCAACCCCATGCTCATCTTTGATGGAGTTCACAACTCCACGACAATGAAGCATAACATATAACCTGCAAACATAAATCATATCTTGCAACCTGACATGAAAATACAGAATCTGAAGAATCCATCACTCTCCTACAACCATGTAATGCATTATGCATGCTCACCTGTTTCACTTCATTACTAAATTCCTACACATATCTCTTTAATCTTTTTGGATGAGGCCACGACTCGATCCCAACTCGACACCTTTCCGTTTAACTCAAAATCATCGTTATAATACAATGCGACATGAATGCTCTCATTGATGCACGTACCGGTACTGCCGAGTGCCCACCCGTCGGTGTGCACCCTCACGTCCCTTCCATCCCATGGAAGGTGCCTACTCTTACTGTCTCGCTTCCATTCACCTCGATGAATGGGACTGCGAGGTAGGACTTTCGTGTTCACTACGTGTGAACACAGAGGCCCGCATCAGAATGGGTCGCCTCTTCCTTTAATGAATACACAATGCAATTTACATGAGTGAAATGCAACCCTTCATTCATTGCCAACACTAACATAGCCATAACCACACACATAAACCTAGCCAATTCTCATATTCATAAGTTGCCAGCGATACTAGTCTAATCAGATTCATCAATAAGACATGGCAACACATTACAGCGTTTCTGTCATGCAATTAAATCATACGGCCACCGAGCCACGTTCACCACAATACACTTGCAATTAATACTCACATATACTATCTCTAGAAATGACTTAATCATTCAAACCAAACTCATGTCAACCCCAATCACTCGAACAATATACTTACTATAATCAACCTTACTAAAAGCCCATTTTCAATTGAAGTTCATCTACTTAGTAGAGCAACCACTAAACTAAAGAGCATCACATATGAATACACAATCACGCTCAATAACACGATGTACTTGCACCCGTTCCCTTTACCTGTTAATCACCATAAGCAATTTCTCTTGCGTATTCATCGGCAATTAAGTACACTAAAAGCAAACAATCAAATAAATCCTCCTAACCACGATCTAGAGAATGCACTTGTTTTTACCGACAGAGAATGGAGTGGCATACGATTGAGGCCACACCTGATATAACCTTCCCTGCAAATAAACAATATTCATCCAACTTAAATTTATACACACTCGACACAAGCAACAAAAGAAATCAACTCTTTTGCATGTCATAGGTACAGTGATTCAACTCCAAACTCATTCGGGAAGCGAGAACAAGTAAAATCCATGAATAGATGATCGATCAACACTTAACAATGAATCGAAATTTGAGGAGCACAATCAATCAAGGGTACACTAACACCTTTTTCAACCTGGGATCTTACCTATTTGATGAATAACGATAACATTAACAATATGAGCTAATATACCAATAGCCTCTGCAAAACACCCTTCCTAAACATTATGCACAAAAGCTAAACCCTTGAAGCAAGAACAGCACTAAATAATTGGAAAATCTACTAGGAGGACATGGTTGGATTTGATCACAGGGAGTATTCTTGCTACCTAAACCAATCGGTGATATCACCAAGTCCCTTCCTTAGTATTTCAATCTTCCCACCAACCAAAATCATGCATACATATTAAAAGGGCTAAGCTTTATGTTTTACAGTAAGGAACTCAAATTCAAGCCTTATTCACTACCCTTAGAAATCACAACATACCAGTATAGATATATTGGTTAAACAAACTCCTGAGTCCACATTTTCTTTAGCTTAATCATGTGTATAAATATGTGCACACAAATTCAGAAAGGCATTAAAAATTATGGCTTAAGCACTATCAAATAATTGGCCAAGATAGATTTTGTACTAGAACAGCACTATTATACATGTAATTTAGCAACTTAAATTCACCTATGTTCTAAATTAAAGCACATCAACAACAGACTCCAGCATTGTTTTCAAGTTCAGACTAGCATCACGATTATCATCATAAATAATAAGGTACCTTGGAGACTATTCCAAGTAATCGAAATTCTGTTGGATGTATGCATGCAAACTTCTCCATGTACATTATGTTTTCATAACAACCCTCTGATGATAATAATCAAACAAGAGAGGAAATCCAATTGGCATTATCTACACATCATATAAAAGAGTCTACATGCAAGCTAACTCTATAGAGAGCAAAATTCAAAAACCCTATCAGTAACATCTAAGCACAGAATAGAGTAGTTCGTAGTGCCCCCAGTAAATTCTATCAATATGTTCTTTATGCTCAAATGTTATTTAGTAGTTCAGCAAATCTAAAACAGAAGGAGCATCCTGTACATTGTAAAATCAACCGTGCCAGTAGATGTTCATAAAATATTCTAATCTACAAACTATAGTTTAATTCTGTGAGCACATCAAAGATGGGACAAACACTCATTCAAGCAAGGTTGCATGTACACATTTCATCAAACACCTTGTCTACAACAATTCATCCACACTAGTACCTCACCTCCACTTACCACGCATGAGAAGGAGAAGAGCGAAGTGAGGCGGTGTTCTTTGCTTAATTTGGGAGGCGCCCGGCCGAGGATGGCAGAGAGGGCAGCCAGGGAAGATGGCAACGGGAGGAGGAGGTGACGGCTCTCTCTTTGCTGCCCGGCGTTCTTCTTGTACCAAAGCGAGGAGAACCGTGAGAAACAGCCGAAACTCTTGGTACAGGCTACTGTCTTGGGATCTACATTGGGATCGGGAGGAGCAAGCCAGTAGGGAGGAAATGGGGTATAAGGGAGGCCTTGAGGAAAAAAGGAGCGGAGAATTTGGTGCTTGGGTTGTATCACTCAAGCTCACTAGGGAAAGCCAACAGCAACCCCCAAAATAGCAAATTCAATTTTCTGAACTAAAACAAACTCACACAAATCGATATAAACCTAACAAATATCAAATACTCATCACACATTCATGGGTTGACCTCTACATGGTCTCACAATCTCCCCCTTGATGAGTATATTGACAAGCACCACAAAAGGCACAAATTTGAATTTGAAGGCAAAACAAGAAATCAATTTTATTGCAAAGCCTCACTTGGCTTAGAGCAAGAGAAAATAAGATCATGACCAAGTTAGCATGAAGAAATTTAGAGCAGGCTTAGAGAAAGTACAAGTTTTCCATAAAAGTTCTAAAAATTCAAGAAATCTTCTGAAAGCTCAAAAAACACTTATAATCCTAAGAAATAGCAATTTTTTAACCACAATCATAAGATGCAAGATGCAAAGATGCATTTCTACATTTCTCCCCAAAGATGTATTTTTCATATTTTCTCCCCCATTTGACAATATAGGCATCAAGACAAAGTGCATCAAGAGATCATTTTCTCCCCCCTTTTAATATGTACGCATAATGAAATGCATCCTACAAGAGCTTTAAAAATTATTCAAGTGACCACATAGGCAAAGTATGACACCAAGCTACTCATGTTCAGATTATACTACACTAAGGCATGTCCAAGTGCAAGTTGTGACAATCTTTGCTTGAAAGTACAAAGAAGACAATGCCATTTTTTTTGCATGATTTCAACAAGTGCATACAATGGATCAAATGGATGACCTAGAGTTCAACACAGTCACACACTTTGGGGAATCTACATGTGTATAAAAGATATTCATGCCCAATCATCTTTAATGCAATTTAAAAAAAAACTTTAACGCACATACTGGGGTGCAAATGATTAACATAATTTGCATTCTTTACCCACCTTTTCTTTTTTATTTGTATTTTTTTATTTTGATTGACTCAAGCCATCGTTGACCATCTCAAGCAAGAAGCTTAAAAGAATGGTCTTAGTCATACACAATACATCTAAGCTCATCCTAAGTGCAATGGGAAGCAATCTCGCAAATGTAGAGTGTTGAGTTTAATTTTAGCGCACAAAAGTCAATATTTTATCATTTTTAGCACTTAGATTCATGAGCAATAAGAAGGATTCTAATATGGACCAAATTAGCTTCACCCAAGCTACTATAGGGACTCTAGTAGAAATTTACGATTTTACAAAACATGGCATATGCACCTAGTGAGGAAATATATTATCATCTCTATCATCCTCATCCTCAGGTGTGTAGAGAGGACTAGATCGGGAAGAGTATCATCATCTCTATCATCCTCATCCTCTAAAAAATGGTCTCGAAGAGAGGAAATAACCTAAAATATCTAGTCTAGTGCTTGGACTAGCTTCATCAAAGGTCACCTCATAGATCTCTATAATCCTATTCGTCTCACAACTCTAGACCCTATAGTTACAAAAAGAAGTCAAGTAACCTAGAAAGATACCATCAAGAGAACATGACTCGAACTTATCTAGGTTTCCAGATTTCAAAATGAAACACTTGCAACCAAATATACGAAAATGAGAAACACTAGGCTTTCGTCCATATCTCAACTCATAAGAAGTCCAGTACAAATGTGCTTGATAGAATACTCGATTAGATACATGACAAGTGGTAGCTATAATTTAGCCCAAAACTTCGTAGGAGTATTGTACTCAACTAACATTGTCCTAGCTATCTCGATAAGGGTCCTATTTTTCCTTTCCACTATGCCATTTTTTTATGGGACGTGTGGAGAGGAAAACTGATGCTCAAAGATAGACTCCTTACAAAAACTCTCAAAGTAGGAGTTCTTGAAATCTGTGCCATTGTCACTTTATATAGCTCATAAGGCACCTAGGAGCTTAAAAGACAACCTACGAAACAAACCTCCAAGGTGGGTAAAAGACTCATCATTCAAGGCTTTGAAAAATACCCAAGAATATCTCGAAAAATCATCAACAATGACATAAATATACCACTTTCCACATGTTGACTGCACTTTAACTAGACCAACAGTGTCTATATGTAGAAGCTGTCTTGGTGCATCAGTCATCACAACAGTTATTAGGGGATGAGAAGTAGCAACCATCCTGCCATGATGGCAAGGAGAACAAACCAAATCTTTGACCATCTTGAGTTTGGGCAAATCATGAATGAGATCATGGCTGCTAACTCAAGTTAAATGGTCAAAATCAATGTGACCAAGTCTCCTATACTAGAAGGAGAGATCATAGAACTCAGAAGCAATTAAACGACAAAGAGAATCTCCAAAAAAATCAATACAGAAGATACTTCCAAATCTAGAAATACCACATACCAACCCTCTAAAAGAATCGAGAACTCTACAAGCATTAAAGGAAAAGCAACAAAAGAGATCAGTATCATTTACCTTCGGAAGAATCTCTAGTCGCGTCATCGACCCCAGAGTACTCCCATGCCAAATGATCCCGCACTTCAACGGACTTGACTGCTTCGTCAAGAAGGCTTTGGTGACATGCCACCTAGAGAGACCCCTTTTCCTCAGCTCCTCGATCTTCTCGATGTATCGTGCATTCCGCACAGTCGACGGAGGGACTTTCGTCCAGAGCTCGGAAAAGGCCGGGAAGGAAGGTTTGTAAGACAAAGAAAAGTTAACCGTGTCTAGAGAGGTGGTATAGAACCACCGCTTCTTCTAGTCCGATTGCTAGGAAGAAAACATCGACACAGGTATATAGACGCTAACAGCACCACTACGAAGATGGAAGCCAGTGCCCTCAATGACCTCATTCTTGGTCGACCTCTTCACACAGTAGAAATGGTAGAACAAGTTGAGGCTGGGTTGGATGCCTAGGTAGGCCTCACAGAGATGAACAAAGACGCTGAGCATTGTGATGGAATTGGGGCTCAGCTGAAAAAGTTGGATTCCGTAGAAGTCCAGAACATCAAGCAAAAATTTGGAAGAGGGAAAGCTGAGACCACCACAGAAAAAGGACTCGAAAACAATAGTCTCGTCCTCATTCTTAGGAGTCGGATAGTCCTCACCAGCGAAAGGCCTCCAATGGAAGAACGCTCGAGGAGGAAGAAGGCCACCCTTATCCAGTTCCACAAGGCGTTTCTCCGTCACAATGGGTGTCTGCAGACCTGCCAGTACCTTTCGTCGCTGAAGGTCGGTCCTTCGACGAGCTCTGCCACGACCTCCTTTGGGACGATGACCTTGGGGTTGGCGGAAGAACCAGAAGTCATTGGAACAGGAAGAGGAAACTCTCAGAACACAGAAGCACAAGGGCTCAAGGAAAGGAGACGGAGGCTTCGAGAGGAAGGCTAAAGGCAAAAGAATAAACGGCTACAATTTCGAACTCAAAAATTTATAAGCTAAAAGGTGTCCAAGTACAACGGTTCATTTCCCACCGAACGGCACGTTGATCGCTGAAAAAAGTGGAATGATGGCGCCGTATTCGCCGCAATGTGAGCAATAAATGCTTCAACCCCTCAACTTTCAAAATTTCTGACAACAGTTCCAACTCCGCTCAGAGTCGGGTTGACTGGCCAATACCAGGCAGTGCAAGGTTACCCTAAGTGCTCGAGTTAGGCTTGCCGTAGGGTGCTTGACCCCGCACAACCTGCTCGATACTTAGCGATTCCAAATTCACTCGAAGTATTCGACCAGAAGCAGCCGAGGCATTACTCGACCAAACCAAGTTTGGTAGTAATTGACCAACGGACAGCGGAGTGAAGTTCGGGGGCTACTGTTGAATATCCAAATATGGGATATGGGCATGCGCCATAAAATCAGAAATCATGTCATGTACATATTTACCAGTACTAGGATATTCCGTATATCCCTAGCCCGAGTCTGCGAGATAAGGTATACGGGAAAGGATATCCCCTGCAGGGAAATTTCCAATCATACTCCTGATACAAGGATACCCACTCGAATACACCCAACAGTTATGGAAGTTTAGATATGATACAGGGATCATAACGGCAGAAGGATTCCTCATCGACTACAACTCGGTGCTCCAGCCCACTATATAAGGACCAGTGAGGACGTCATCAAGAACAAGTCTTTGAATTACAAGCCAATTGAGAGCCCATCAGAAGCAAGCGCAAGCCTGAAGAAGCCATTGCGACCCTTAGCAATTTAGCATAGCCATCTAAAAGCCGTAGTTTAGCCATCCCCCAAATTCATAGTTCTTCCTTGTAATCAGGGATACCCCCATTGATCTATAATTTCTTTATCGATCTCAATCATCGCCGACACAAGAGTAGGGTATTACTCATCGACGAGGCCCGAACCTATCCACATTGAGTGTTCTCTCTTTCATGTTTGGCCCTTCATATCTCGAAGGTACCCGAATATAAGTGTGTTGTCGATCACTAACCTTCGACGGAGTAGGAGTACTATAGCTAGCATTTTTCACCCTAAGAACCTCTAGACCAAAAAGCACACTATCATGCATGGTCCTTAAGCTCTCAAGCTCCACAAGCAAAGCATCACATAGAACATAGTCATTAGTGTCACGAGAGGGAGTAGATTTAAGAGAAGCAATCTCCTATGACAAGGTACTTACTTCCTTCTCTAGATTCGAACACCTAGCTCTAGTTGTAGCATGGAATTTTTCTAGCTTACAGAAAGCATCATTGAGATTGTCATAGGAAGGTACCTTGTTTGATTTGTTGTAGAGCTCATCGTCACTGATGCCATTAGCGTCGGCCATGAAGCACATGCCGGTGAAGTCGTCGTCGTCCTTGGTCTTCTCTTGCAAATCATTCTTTCCCTTGTCGCTCCATGTCTTAGTGTCAGAGAGGACGATGTCGTGGAGTACGGCGAGAACACAGTGGAAGAGCTTCTTATTCTTGGAGAAGTTGTGGTACTTCTTCTCATATGCAGCTGCAATCATGAGCTGAAGCCTTCTTGTTGCAGTTCTTATCGGTGTAGTTGATTCTTCCAAACCACCGCGCTTGTTCTTGCCCTTCTCCAGCTTGGGGTAGTTCGCTCGAATATGGTTGGGGCCACCACACTCGAAGCATGTAATAGTACCACCTCTCTTCCTCTCCCTCACCTCTTGTATGCACAAGAAAATTTTTAGGCTAAGAGATTAAGCTTACTTTGTGAAAATTTTTCTAGCTGTTCATTGCTTAGCTTGCAAAAAACAGAGAGGAAAAAACCAAATGAAATCTCAGAATTGGATCTAGTGGTATCAGTGACCAAGGCCAGTGACTATGACTTTGTCTTATAAGAGACAACATCGATCTCATGAGTCTTAAGTTAGGAATACAGCCCGTTAAGAGTCAGAGTTGATAAGTTAATAGTGTCCTTGATGGTGGTCACCTTCATCTTCGAAACTCGAAGATCAAATGCAGTCAAGAAATATCAAGTGTTCTCCGAATCAGAGTATGTGCAACCTAATGGATGGAGATTGCTCAAAATTTTCATGAAACACCCAAAACACTCATCAAGGGTCTCACCAACGTGTTGTTCAAATTTGTTGTTGTCAAGCTTGTACTGGTCCTGTTTCACCGTCTTGATCTAGGTGGTGCCCTCATAGTAAGCATCGAGAGTCACCCACATCTAATAAGCAGATCGTAGGTGAGAGATTCTATCATACTCACTGTGGCTAAGGCCCTATATAAGGATGTTCCTTACCTTAGCATTTGTCTCAACCATATCCGAAAATTATTGTTTTCATCCCTACCGGTAGTGTGGCTTCAAAATAAGCCCACTGCCCTTCACCTCCACCTTGATGCTCGCCGGTAGAGTCGCCAAACAGGTAATGTTCGAATGAGATGGGTGTAATTTGTGATAAGAGAGAGAGAGAGAGATAGGGTTGAAATTAGATCGGATAATTTTTGACTGTCTGGATGTGTTCGGATCGGATTCAGATATTTTTTGGATTCGGTTTTGGATTCAGATTCGAATTCGGGATATCACTATCCATCAGATTGGAATATTCTGAAACTTTTTTCAAATATATCTGGTAAAAGTTATTCGGATATCCGATCCTTACCATGCTGCACATACTGAATTGAATTTTGATCTTCTCTAGTGCCGTGACCTATCCTCTCCTGAGTCTCCTCTGATCCTCTTCACTCCCCAATCCCCATCTCATCTACCTAGCTACCTCGACTTTCGCCGCCATCCTGCCACAGCCTAGGCCTCCCGGCGCCATCGCCCAGGCCACCTGCCTCCTGGCGCCCTCTACCCGAGTCCCATGCCCTCTGCCAATCCTGCTAGGTTGTTGGAGCTAAAAAAGGTAGTCGCGGGAATATTTAGAATGAAGATTAACAAGCAAACAACAAACAAGTTGCAAAACTGAAAACCAGAGAACATAGTTCTTTCGTTTTGTTAGGTGATGTGGCTCACCTCTGAAAGGACCGGTGATGTCGCCTAGAGGGGGGTGAATAGGCGAATTAAAATTTTGTAGCAAAACCTCCCGAGGGTCTGAGCCCGGAGTGTCCGGGGTTTTTATCCGGATACTCCGGTATGTCCGGACTATCTGGGGTAATGGGTCCGGATACTCCGGACTGGAGACCTCGAAGTGAGATTTTAAATCTCTGCAAATTTCCAACAATCTAAATGAACACAAATATTCTAAATGATATCAGATACCTGAGGATGATGTAGATCTAGAGCCAAACACAAGATGGAGTAGATCGGGGCTCCGAAAAGCTCAAGAACACAAACCCTAGCAAGAACAAACGAAGAACGCAAAGACAAGGATTTTTACCCGAAATTCGGATTCTTGAAGGGAATCCTACGTCTCCATTGAGGAGGCACAAAGCCCGGGTCCCTCTTGACCACTTTCCTCCCGGTGTTGCACAAAGCACTCGCCGGTCTTCACTTCTTGCCTCTTTCCTTTCGGAGGCGAGACTTGCCTTCACAAACTTCTGGGGCTCACCACACCGAGTATTGGAGGCTCCCGGTGACTCATTGCCGTCTAGGAGCCCTTCAAACTCCAAGAGTAACAAATACGTTGCTAAATCGTCTTGGAGGATGAAACTTGTGCTCAAGAATCAAAGATGCAAGCTCAATGCGCTTAAATCCACTCCTATCTCCCCAAATATTCAAATCAAATGCAAGATTCAAGTGGGGGAAGGAGATTAGGGCTCAAGAGTGAGAGAGTGAGAGCTTGAGAGCTGAATAATGCAATGAATGAGGCTTCCAACGGGTAGGTGGAGAGTGAGGGCTTAAATAGGCCCCCCAAAATCCAACCGTTATGAGTGAGCTGCGCATACCCCGGAGTATCCGGACTAAAACCCCGGATACTCCGGACTAATTGAGTCAGCTGCAACCGAGGGGTATAGCCCGGAGTGTCCGGACTTAATGTCCGGATACTCCGACCTAACCCATTCGGCGAGAATAGCACAATTTAAAGAAAATGCAATGTTTTAAATTCTTTTGCTATGCAATTTTCATTCTTTGAGCACAAGCTTATCCTAGAAGCGATTTCCTATCGTATCCCCCTTAATAGTATGGCTATCCTTAGACTCAATAAAATAAAAATTTACAACTAAAGTCTTGATGCCGCCTTTTCAAATTTTAAATACGGTGGGGATCTCCAATCGCTTTCTTATGATGATACCTTCTCGATCTCTGCTTGAATTCTCACTTGAACCATTAGTATACTCAATTGTGTTGCCATTAATCACCAAAACTCTTGAGGGGCCTAGATGCACTTTCAATCTCCCCCTTTTTGGTGTATTGATGACAACACAATTTGAAAGCTTTAATAGATATAATAGAGATTTGAATTTTTGTTTTGAATGCAAAACATATAGTAGAGCTCCCCCTAAGTGTGTGCATTAGAGAAAAGGAATGAGATCAAATGCACATAATTAGAGAGAATTTTTGCAAGAGCTCCCCCTATATCCTTGCATTCGCGGGATCAATCAATAAGGATAAATAAGGATATGACAATTTTCATCAAGTAGATATGCATGACATAGATATGTAAATAACAAGATTCAATATTAAGCAATGATAATGTTAAGCAAGCGATTAACGGAACTAGGAAATGAGTTCACAAACCACAAGCAGACTACAAGCACAAGTAACACAAAAACAACTAAACAACCCAAGCGACGCTAAAGACTAAACACTCCCCCTTTGGCATCAAGACAACCAAAAAGGGAAGCGCGCGGGACGGAAGCTCCTGTCGGGTTTCCTTGACTTGAGTTGCGACGTCGGTTTCCTTGACTTGAGTTGCAACGTCCTGGCACAGACAGAAGAGGCACTTGATGGTGTCTCGGCTGGAGGTGGGAGAACCGCAGGAGAGGCAATGGGCTGCTGCGAGAGCTCTTTGGAGGAGGAGGTGGCTGAAGAATCCCGACCCCGAAGGTCGACCCGAAGCGCCGACCAACAGGAGCACTCGGGGCAGCAGGGGCTGCAGAAGCTGAAGGAGCTCGGACCTTATACGACAGATGCTCCACGTCCTTCACGAACTCGAGACCCGTGACATGATCAATAAGGGCCATAATGTAGGGAGCGTACCCGCAGCTGCTGACATTATTCAAGGAATTGTATCGGATCACTTCCCAAAGAAAATCCACCACATCAAACCCATGAAAGCGCTCCACCAAATGAAATAGCAAGTTACACCCATAGGAGCTGATTGACGACGCATCTCCTTCCTTAGGCCAAAGAGTGACCCGAAGCATCCGGAGAAGAACAGCAGGGACATCTTTCATACCCTTGATGGTCCCCACAACAAAATGCTGCGACGGATCATACAAGGCCTCAAGCTGCTCAGGAGTCATAGCCTTCTTTGCATGAAGCTTCGCTTCGCCATCATGCGACCTCAACTGCAAGACACGAGCAAATGTCCTCTTGGTGGCCACATACCATATCTCATCCGTCATCTACCAAATAGCATCCTCTTTCTTGTTGAAGAATAATGTAGAATAAAATTGCATGATTACCTCATCATTCCAAGAGTGACGAAAGCTCATGATGTTCTTCACACGATGACGCTCGCAAATTTGAATGATCTCATCAAAGATAGGATTTTGAGCGTCTGCCATGTATTCCCAGTCATTGGTCTTCATCCTCATGACAGGATGCTCTATTGGGAGAAGAACTGTCTCATAAAAATCTGACTGAAATCTGTTCCAGAACCGCTTGTCCACATATTCATCCTGATGAAACTCAAGCGGATCCTTGTTCCTTTGTTCCACAATAGCTTTTCCTTTGCCAGATCCCACTCTGTAATCAACAACACGAAGTTGACTCATCTAGCCAGGGTACCTCCACACAGGATGATACTTCTCAAGAGGACCAATCGCAGCCCTCGACTCCTGAAACTGCTTCTTCTTCTGATCGCGAAGTCTTGCATGAGCATCAGCGGGATGTTCTTCGGCAGGTTGAGGAGACGGAGCAGCTGGAGGTGCGGTAAGCAGATTTGCACGGCCCTGGCTAACCTTCCTCACGGTATGTCTTTTTCTCTTGGAAGCACCAAGCATGGGAGATGAAGGAGGAGAGTCATCGGAGGGGCGCTTGCCGGCACCGGAACCTCCCTAGGAAGAAGCCATCTGAGGAGAAGCAAGGAATGGAGTGAAAAAAAGGTTCACAAGGAAGTAAGTTACACAATTTAAATTTTTGGGCCGAAAGGTATAGCCCGGATACTTCGGGGATTTGGTCCGGAGAGTCCGGACAATTAACACGGATACTCCGGGGCATTTGATCCGAAGTGTCCGGATACTCCGGATACTTCGGATAAAATGTCCGGAGAGTCTGGATTGTTCAGACTCAAACCCAAAAACCTAAATTGCAAAACTATCCACCCTCATGAGGAGCCCATTCTAGAGATTAATCTAGGGGATGAATGGACTCTAGCAAAGCAACTTATTCCAAGATAATTCAAAGGTCAAAGAGGTTGGGACAAAGAGGAGGGCTTACCGCGAGGAAAAGCAACCAAAGAGGAGAATGCCGAGTGGAGAACCCTTCCCCAACCTCCAAAGATGATCCGGAGAGTCCGGAAGGTGAAGAGCACACCGGGGATCGAAGAGGAACCGAGGACGGCGGCTAGGGCATCGATTTGAAGGAGAGGCGGTTGAAGAAAATGGTAGGGGAGAGAGAAAAGAGACCCCCTGCAAGGGCTTTATATGACAACCACCTCAACCCGGATACTCCAAACATTTAGTCCGGATACTCAAGGCTTGCAGCAAAAAGATAAGGGGTCCTCAAGGCTCTATTGACTTTGTGACTAGCGAACACTCAACCAATCAAGCCATAGTCACATAGTATAAAGCCGGATCCGAAGATCAAAGATTACAAATAATCCAAAAAGATCAGAGAAATAGACTAAATAAAATTTTCTAAATCATTTTTCAAACATCAATCAATGGTGTGCCCTTTTCAAGCCAAGTTGCGAGAATCAAGAATATTTAGCCCACTTCTCAACTCACAAAATCTTTTTTCATCTAGAGGCTTGGTGAAAATATCGGCTAATTGATCGTTTGTGCTTACATGTTGAATATCAATATCGCATTTAGTGGAATGATCTCTCAAGAAATGGTGGCGAATATCAATATGCTTGGTACGGGAGTGTTGGACGGGATTGTTGGCAATTTTTATGGCGCTCTCATTGTCACACAAAAGTGGAACATGGTTATAGGTTAGGCCATAGTCATTTAGGGTTTGCCTCATCCAAAGCAATTGGGCGCAACAACTCCTGGCGGCAATGTATTCGGCTGTGGATAAGGCTACGGAATTTTGCTTCTTTGAGGACCATGAGACAAGAGATCTACCCAAAAATTGACAAGTCCCCGAAGTACTCTTCCTATCCACTTTACATCCGGCATAATCCGCATCAGAATACCCAACTAATTCAAATGATGAGTCTTTTAGATACCAAAGCCCAAAATGAGGAGTGTGCACTAAATATCTCAAGATTCTTTTTACCGTCACCATGTGGCATTCTTTAGGAGCGGCTTGAAATCATGCACACATGCACACACTACGCATGATATCGGGCCTAGATGCACAAAGGTAAAGTAGAGAGCTGATCATCGAACGATATACCTTTTGGATGACCGGTTTACCTTCTTTGTCGAGGTCTAGATGCCCATTGGCTTGCATTGGCATCTTGATTGGCTTGGCGTTATCTATACCGAACTTCTTGAGTATGTCCTTGATGTACTTGGTTTGGCATATAAAAGTTCCTTCCTTGAGTTGTTTGACTTGAAAACCGAGGAAGAACTTCAATTCGCCCATCATGGACATCTCGAATCTTTTGGTCATTATCCTGCTAAACTCCTTGCATAGTTGTTCATTAGTAGACCCAAATATAATATCATCAACGTATATTTGGCAAATAAATAAATAATTGTCAATGTGCTTAGTGAAGAGAGTAGGGTCGGCCTTTTCGACTACGAAACTTTGTTCGAGGAGAAAATCACAAAGACACTCGAACCATGCCCTTGGTGCTTGCTTGAGTCCATATAGAGCTTTGTGTAGGAAGTAGACGTGGTCCGGAAAGTTTGGATCCTCGAAGCCGGGTGGTTGCTCAACATAGACCATCTCGGAGAGTGGTCCATTTAGGAAGGCACTTTTCACGTCCATTTGATACAACTTAAAATCATGGTGAGTAGCAAAGGTAAGTAATATTCTAATAGATTCAAACCTAGCTACGGGAGCATATGTTTCATCGAAATCTAAACCTTCGATTTGCGTGAAGCCTTGAGCAACTAACCGGGCTTTATTTCTTGTCACAATTCCATGCTCGTCTTGCTTGTTCCAAAATACCCATTTGGTTCCAATCACGTTCTGCTTGGGCCTTTCGACAAGCTTTCATACTTGATTTCGTTCGAAATTGTTTAGCTCCTCTTGCATGACCATCACCCAATCCGGATCTTGGAGTGCTTCTTCTACCTTAAGAGGTTCAAGAGAGGAAACAAAAGAGTAAAATTCACAAAAATTTGCGACTCGAGATCTAGTAGATACTCCCTTGTTAATATCTCCAAGTATGTTGTCGACCGGGTGATCTCGTTGAATGCTTTGGTGAACTTTTGGATGAGGAACGGTTGCGTTGGTTCTTTGGATTGGACCCTCATCGTCTTGAGCGGCGTTTGAGCCGTCTTGTACTTGCATTGAGGAAGAGGCATCACCCGAAGCATCCAAAGTTGCATCCGGACTCTTTGGACTAGTCCGGATATTCTGAGTCTCATTTCGGGCATCTTGACTTGGAGTGCTCGGAATTGCTTCTTGCTCCAGTGGTCTCACTTCTCCAATTGCCAATTTTTTAATTGCTTCACACGGTGGTTCTCCCCTGTCAATCACAGCTCGATCAATTTGTTCTACTTGAGAACCGTTAGATTCATCAAAAGTTACATCACGCGAGATTTCAACTACACGGTAGTGTTGTTGAAAACTTCGATATCTTGTCAAACATTTGATCCATAACCAAGTAAGAAACCTTCATCTACTTTAGGAGCAAATTTAGAAGACTTAGCTTTCTTGTTGAGGATATAGCATTTGCTTCCAAAAACTCGAAAGTAGGAGACATTTGGTTTCTTCCCAGTGAGAAGCTCGTATGCCGTCTTCTTTAAAATTTTGTGAAGATATAGACGGTTGGTGCTATGACACGCAGTGTTGATGGCCTCCGCCCAAAATATGTCAGAGACCTTGTACTCGTCAAGCATCGTGCGCGCCATCTCGATGAGTGTACGATTCTTCCTTTCGGCTACCCCATTTTGTTGAGGAGAATAGGGAGCCAAAAACTCATGCTTGATGCCTTCTTCATCGAGATACTCCTCCACACTGGTGTTCTTGAATTCGGTGCCGTTGTCACTCCGAATTCTCTTGATCTTCATTTCAAATTCATTTTGAGCTCTTCTCATGAATTTCTTTAAAGTTCCTTGGGCTTCACTTTTATCATGCAAGAAAAATACCCAAGTAAATCGGGAAAAATCATCAACAATAACTAAACCATACTTGTTTCCTCCGATGCTTATATATGTGACTGGGTCGAACAAATCCATGTGAAGCATCTTCAATGGTCTTGAGGTAGTCATCACGTTCTTGGCGGGATGAGAGGCTCCAACTTGCTTCCCGGCTTGACACGCGCTACACACCCTATCTTTCTCAAAGACAACATTCGTTAATCCAAGGATGTGATTGCCCTTAAGGAGTTTGTGAAGGTTCCTCATACCAACATGAGCAAGTCGGCGGTGCTATAACCAACCCATGCTAGATTTAGCCATTAAGCACGTTTCAAGGTTAATTCTATCCGTAGTAAAGTCTATGAGATAGAGATTTCCCTTTAAACGACCATTAACGGCTATTGAACCATCATCCCTCTTAATGACATCCACACCCTTGTCACTAAACACACAATTGTAGCCCGCTTCACATAATTGGGCAACGGACAACAAATTGTAGCTTAATGATTCAACAAGTAAAACATTATTTATATGAAAATCATTTGTAATGAGAATCTTACCTAAACCTACCACTTCACTTTTTCCATTGTCGCCAAAAATTATGCTTTCACTATTTGCTCCATTTGCTTCCAAATGTGCGAACATCGCCCTTTCTCCGGTCATATGATGTGTACATCCGCTATCCAAGATCCAACTTGATCCACCGGAGATGTAGGCCTACAAAATGACATTTAGATTTTGCTCTTTGGTACCCAAACTTGTTTAGGTCCGCGCACGTTAGTGACAAGAGATTTAGGGACCCAAATAGATCGCACACTAGAAGCATTTTTGGGCTTACCCCCAATATGACAAGCAACTACTCAACCGAGGCTAGTTCTCTTAAGTACATAAGAAGCAAAGAAGGTAGAGTGAGCTTTATACTTAGAGTTTCCTTCGGCCTTAACGAAGTGGATGGGCTTGTTGAAAGGAGCAACCATAATGTGGCTTCCTTTGCCCTCGGGTGGAACATACCCAAGCCCATGTTTCATGAGGTTACCTTGACGCTTACCGAGAAATTCCTCTAATCCTTTGCTAGCCTTATAGGACTTTTGAAGTCCATCTTCAAGCATTCCCTTGAGCTTCTCATTTTCATGAGCTAATACTTGCAAAGTCTCAAGGTTAGTGGCACAAGCATCAATATTGACATTATAGCATCTAGCACATCCATTGCTAGATGATGGTAATGAGGAATTGGAGTTAACTGTAGAGGAGATAGAAGAGCTATTCGAGAGATCAACAAGCTTCACTTCAAGAGCCTTGCAAGCATCCTTTGCTTTGGCAAGTTCCTCTATGAGTGAAGCGTTGGTGATCTCAAGACTAGCTAACTCGGATTTAGTCATTTTTGAACTTTCGACCAACTCTTCGTACTTTCTCCTTTCATAGGTTAGACTTTTCTCTAGATCAAGATTTTTTTCTTTCTCAAGAATAAACAGGTCTTCTTGAGCTTCAAGAATAGCCTCCTTTTGCTCAACAGTTTCCTCCAATTTCTCAATATCTTTTAAAAGTAAATCTAATTTTTGAATGTCAAAGTCTTTAATTGACTTGAGTACACCATCATCGTCACTATCGTCATCACTATCATCCAAGCATGAATCAATAATGGAAGATGATGAAGTTTGATTGATACCTTGCGCCCCTTAGCCATAAGGCACATTGGAGCGTTTTCATCGTCATCGCTCAAGTTGTCGAAGAGGCCCTTCGACGTTGTCGGAGTAGAGGACACGGCGATGGCGACGGAGGCGTTTGAATCCCACTCTTCTCCAATGTGGGCTTGTCCCTTGTGCTTGTGGGCTTGTCCCTTGTGCTTGTAATGCTTAAACTTTTTGCTTCTTTCCTTGTCCTTGCCCCGGTGCTTGTCCTTCCTGTAAGGCTTGTCTTCTTTCTTCTCACGTTGTGGACATTCGGCAATGAAATGACCGGGCTCTCCACACTCATAACATTTCCTTGTTGAGTGTCATCCTCTTGACTTGTTCCATTGGTTCTTGGAGTGGCTTTCCGGCTTGTAGCCCTTCTTTTTGAGAAATTTATTGAATCTTCTCACGAGCAAGGCCATGTCTTCATTGGTTAGGGGCCACTTGGTTCCTCATCTTCACTGGTACTTTCTTCGACTTCCCTCACGGTCTTCACGGCCTTCAGGGCAATACCTTTCTTCTTGCCCGACTTGAGTTCTTCAACAACTTTGGCCTCCTTTATCATTATCTCGTCTATCATTAGCCGACCGATAACATCATGAGGCGTCAATGTGTCGAAGTTGGGCCGGTCTCGGATTAGTTGAACAAGATTGCGGTTGGTTGGAGTGATCACACGAAGAATGATCTTCACCACGGCATTGTCAGTAAGGTCGGTGCACCCAAGACCCTTAGCTTGATTTACAAGCACCATCAAGCGGTCAAACATTTTTGTGTATGACTCTCCTTCCTCCAAGGTGAAACGGCTTAGCTCACCAATAATGAGCTCTATCTTTGATTCACGGACACTTGAAATTCCTTCATGAGTAACCATGAGTCTATCCCAAATAGCTTTTGCTTCTTCAAATCCATCAACTCGGTTGAACTCGGAATCACTCAAAGCATTAAACAAGGCATTGACGGCCAAGTCATTGAAATGTTGAGCTTTGTCTTCTTCGGGAGTGAGATTGTTTGGATCAACGGACTTGAAACCTATTTCTACAATCTTCTAAATAGAGAGGCGAAGTGATCTCAAATGCATCTTTATCTTGTGTTTCCATGCGGCATAGTGAGTGCCATCGAAGTGAGGCGCTCTACCGGAAGACATAGAAACATAAGATGAAGTGCTTGAGACACCAAAGGGAGGATATTGATAAGAAATCTCAACCCCTTTGCCGGAACCCGTGCCCTTGTCTTGGTCACGGTTTTCGTCATTCTTTTCTATTAGCGATATCTTGATTCTCCAAGCGGTTAAGCCAAACTACGGAGATTTGACTCTGATACCAATTGAAAGGACCAGTGATGTCGCCTAGAGGGGAGGTGAATAGGCGAATTAAAATTTTGCAACAAAACAAAATCTCCCGAGGGTCTGAGCCCGGAGTGTCCGGGGTTTTTATCCTGATACTCCGGTATGTCTGGACTATCCGGGGTAATGGATCCGGATACTCCAGACTGGAGACCTCGAAGTGAGATTTTACATCTCTGCAAATTTCCAACAATCTAAATGAACACAAATATTCTAAATGATATCAGGTACCTGAGGATGATGTAGATCTAGAGCCAAACACAAGATGGAGTAGATCGGGGCTCCGAAAAGCTCAAGAACACAAACCCTAGCAAGAACAAACGAAGAATGCAAAGACAAGGATTTTTACCCGAAGTTCGGATTCTTGAAGGGAATCCTACGTCTCAGTTGAGGAGGCACAAAGCCCGAGTCCCTCTTGACCACTTTCCTCCCGGTGTTGCACAAAGCACTCGCCGGTCTTCACTTCTTGCCTCTTTTCTTTCGGAGGCGAGACTTGCCTTCACAAACTTTTGGGGCTCACCATACCGAGTATTGGAGGCTCCCGGTGACTCCTTGCCATCTAGGAGCCCTTCAAACTCCAAGAGTAACAAATATGTCGCTAAATCGTCTTGGAGGATGAAACTTGTGCTCAAAAATCAAAGATGCAAGCTCAATGCGCTTAAATCCACTCCTATCTCCCCAAATATTCAAATCAAATGCAAGATTCAAGTGGGGGAAGGAGATTAGGGCTCAAGAGTGAGAGAGTGAGAGCTTGAGAGCTGAATAATGCAATGAATGAGGCTTCCAACGGGTAGGTGGAGAGTGAGGGCTTAAATAGGCCCCCCAAAATCCAACCGTTATGAGTGAGCTGCGCATACCCCGAAGTATCCGGACTTAAACCCCGGATACTCCGGACTTACCGGATACTCCAGACTCATTTAACCCGGAGTGTCCGGACTTAAACCCCGGATACTCCGGACTAATTGAGTCAGCTGCAACCGAGGGGTATAGCCGAACTTAATGTCCGGATTCTCTGGCCTAACCCATTCGGCCAGAATAGCACAATTTAAAGAAAATGCAATGTTTTAAATTCTTTTGCTATGCAATTTTCATTCTTTGAGCACAAGCTTATCCTAGAAGCGATTTCCCGTCGTATCCCCCTTAATAGTACGGCTATCCTTAGACTCAATAAAATAAAAATTTACGACTAAAGTCTTGATGCCGCCTTTTCAAATTTTAAATACAGTGGGGATCTCCAATCGCTTTCTTACGATGATACCTTCTCGATCTCTGCATGAATTCTCACATGAACCATTAGTATACTCAATTGTGTTGCCATTAATCACCAAAACTCTTGAGGGGCCTAGATGCACTTTCAACCTCTTTTTTGATTTCTTTCTTCATTATATAGCAGACATGATTACAGGGTTCGTATGCTACTCTGCAAAGTAATATCTGACTCTGAATCAACTCTACTGAACGATTTTGACACAAACTCTATTGTCTGTCCGAAAATACAAAACTGAAACTTAATCTTATCCCAAAGTCTCTTTTAACAAACTCTAACGAATTATGTCAAGATTAGTATCCAACATTCACCCCCCTAATCTTGACATACGTCTCTTACTTATTGAGGCAATCGAACTCAACTACGATTTACCCAAGTCATATTCTCGACATAGGATGGAGAACATATCTCAATATTCCAGACTCATCTATGATGGACTTGACTTTTGACAACGAACACACCTCTTCAATGCCCTAGAGTTGACTTTGACGGACTCAACATAGGATGGCGAACACTCCTCTTCAATGCCCTGGACTCAACTTTCTTACTTGAGACTGCATCAAAGTAGTGTTGGTTTGTCGTCACCTTGAATGTCAGCAAGGAGTGCTTTTTTCGCCTTTTCCTACTTGTGGCACTCCGAAATAAAATGCACATAATCATTACAATTATAGCACCTCACTTTTGCCTTGTCAAATCTCTGATTCTTGTGGCCTCGTTGATCATCGCCTTTCGAGCCACCAGAGGAGCCCTCATCGTCGTGCCTCGACGATCGGGCCTCCCACTCGGCACGCATTAAGAGTAGGTGTTCTTCTCCACCGCCATCGGATCCCTTAATCTGTTCCTTGTGTGCCTTCAAGCGACCGATCACCTCCTCTGTCGTCATCACCTTCAGGTCGCCGAACTGCTGAATGGTAGAAATGATTTGTAGGAACCTGCCAGGGACTGTACGAAGGAATTTTCTTACCACATAGCACTCCTCCATCTTGTCGCCAAGCCCTCTGATTTTGTTGATGATCGTCGTCAACCTGATGGCAAAATTGTCGACCGACTCCATCTCCATCATGCATAGTCCCTCGAACTCAGCTTTGAGGGTCTGCACCTTTGCCTTCTTCACACGATCGGTGCCAAGGTGCATCGTCTTCATCGTCTCCCACGCATCTTTGGCTGTCTCCTTTTCGGCCAGTAGGAAGAGCGTTCCTCTGAGATGCCTCCGTAGATGGCCGCCAAAGCCATCTGATCCTCGCGCTCATCGACTTTGTCGTCCACGATCACATCCCAAAGTCCTTGAGCCCTTAGGTACACCTTCATCCTGATTGACCATGCTGCATAATTGCTCTTCGAGTGCATCGGATAATGTAGCGAGACAGTGGAACTCTCCTTTGCCATTGCACCCGACATCGCCTCGGGCAAACAGATCAAGAATCTAGCTCTGATCAAGAACTCAGGCTCTGATACCAATTGTTGGAGCTAAAAAAGTTAGCCGATGCAAACTTCCCTAATCAGCACTTCTGTATTGTTGCTTGCAAGTTTGTTCTCTGTTTTGAACTTTGTCGCAGGAATATTCAAAACGAAGATTAACAAGCGAACAACAAACAAGCTGCAAAACTAAAAACCAGAGAACACAGTTTTTTCATTTTGCAAGGTGATGCGGCTCACCTCTTTTCTGATTTCTTTCTTCATTATATAGTAGACAGGATTACAGGGTTCGTACGCTATTCTACAAAGCAAAATCCGACTCTGAATCAACTCTACTGAACGACTACAACACAAACTCTATTGTCTGTTCGAAAATACAAAACCAAAACTCAATCTTATCCCAACGTCTCTACTAACAAACTCTAACGAAATATGTCAAGATTAGTATCCAACACATGTCACCGCCCGCCCTCACACCGCCATCGCTCTTCCTCCTCCGGTCGCTGCCATCCCCACAACTGCCACCCTCTCGTGGCCCTCCCTCTCACTAGTCGCCACCATCCCTTCCACCACCACCCTCCTACTGCTCTCCGTCAGACTAGGCGCCGCCATGCCTCCTGTCGGCCGCCCTCCGGCCCCTCCCTCATGGAGTCATGCTAGCTGCCGCTCGCAGCCCTCCCTCCATGCCATGAGTCCACAGGTCCACCCTCCTGCTACCGCCTCATTTGGCCATCCAGATCCAAGTATGTCATGAACTTATACTTTGATAGTGGGAAACACAACTTGCATTCTAATCAACTTCATGCTATTCAATTCTTATACTCTAATATTGTCATTGGAGATGTCCTGAAATCTGTGTGACGAGATTATCCTGCCACTTGGTAATTGATTGTGAGTTTATTTCCATATAGTGATGCTATGCGGACTGGATGTGAAGATTGTCAGTAGCTAGAATGTCTAGGAAAAAGCTTAAGTATTTCTTAATCTGGATGTGTCTTAGCTTGCTGTTGATGTTCCTTTTACTATTTTGTAGCTGGTAAACACTAATTAGAGTTCTTTACCTAGGCATGTTCTGTGTCAATTGGTTCTGATTCCAGTAAACAACTTTTCACAAATTTTAGATGACAGAAATAAAACTACAGGTCACATGAACATTTACTCCTAGCAGTAAATAAAATGTGCAAACATTGCCTTTTGATGAAACTGTTTAGTACCTCCAGAGGTGATGGTTTATCATTTTTTCAAGTCTCTACTTGTAACGAACACTGGTCTATAACTTTTCAGAAGAACATCCTTTTCTCCACTGCAACAACTAGTAGTGATCATGGTGAAGGCAGCCAGGACAAGAAGAAGTGAGTCTATTTGTCTCCTTTCATTTTTTTTCATTTAGCATAAAACCTTGACACCTAGTTATCTTTGTATCTTGGGACTAGGCAATATCTTAGTCCAGATCCTTCTAATGTGAATTTTGTGTTATCGTTCTCTAACCTTTTGAGGGGCTGCTCCTTGCCACATCTAGAGGAAACAGCTACACTGAAACAATAGCTTGATTGGTTTTACCGAATGTTAGTATTCAGCTTTGAGCAATTACTTGACGTTGGGTGTAATTAAGGAAGTAGTCTTCTGACAAAATCATTTTTCTCTGTACTACACAGCATCTCTGTAACATTTGTCGACAAGGATGGCACAGAAAAGATGATTAGTGTTCCCGTTGGAATGTCCATGTTAGAAGCTGCTCATGAAAATGACATAGAACTTGAAGGTTACAATTTTGTCATTGAGACTGTGCTGTTTAGCTTTTTCATTTGTAGTTTCTTTTTTGGTGCCTGTGTGATCCTGTAGTCAAGTCAATACTTGCTAGCTTATAAGAACAACTATTTTGCTCAACCACCTTACACCTATCAACATGTCATGCATTGGCTGCTACATGATGTTGTAGATATAAACCTTTACAAATTTTAATGCTGTTGTAGATGTTGAAGTACCGCTGATTAGCACTTTCAATCTTATCTAGGATGTAAATCATTATAACAAGTTAGAAGATCTAACAGATGAAGAAAATATATGCTTGACCTTGCATTTGGGCTCACAGAAACTTACGTGAAGATCTCATAATGGATTAATTTTTAATTATGTATTATTTTATGATCCCACAATTCTTGGTACATGAGTATGGTGCAAAGAAGCATATTAAATGCCTTAGATCCACCTATGAATTGTGCCCCGGGGCTGTCACAATATGTCCTATAGTTGATGACCAGGGTGGTGATTTGAGGAAGATAACACAGAATTGGGTGCCTCTAAGGAGAGAGGAAAGAATAGTGTCACTACTACAGAATCGGCCTACACAACCGGTCTATCACAAGCGGTTAGGCGCACCGCTTGTGCTCTACGTGCACAAGCGGTTAAGTGGGAGCAGGCGGGAGGGTCTCTAGAAGCGGTTCTTGAGGCGAACCCTTACAGAGTCCCATCTCTAGAAGCGGTTCGTGTCTCGAACCGCTTCTAGAGATATAGAAGCGGTTGAGACACGAACCGCTTCTATAGGTGAGGATCGAGCGGTTCGTGTGTAGAACTACTTGTAGAGACCCCTTCCGCCCAGCAAGATTTAAACCCCATCTTCCTCCCGAGCTCGCACTAGACAAACAGAGTGGTGGGCGAGAGCGATTCATGGGGAGGTCTTGCTAAAATTTTCAATTGAGGCTATTAGCTCAATTAATTGTTCCTAAGGTGAGTAACATGTTGTTGACATCCTTCTCACCTATATATTGATGTTTTTGTGCATTGGATGTTGAGAAATCATGTTTTGTTCTTGTGGGAATTGTTAGTGTACATGTTTACATTGTTGGCTTATTTTTTGTTCTTAAGGTAATATATTGTTTGGTGTATGGAATGAAATGCAATAAATGTGAAAGCGATGAAAAATTAGAAAGATGGGGACAAGGTAAAAATAATTTTTATTTAGTAAAATTAAAATGCGGAATGATAGAAAAGGTTTGCATGAACATGTAACAATTAGTTAGTTTTATTTTAAAAAATGCAGTAGGATTAGAAATAATTAGTTGGCTTTAGTTGAAAGAATGCGAATGATTAAAAATACAAAACTATTAGACATAGTTAGCTTTAATTAAATATAGTGATAGATGTTGTTATTATTTTTATTGGTGTAGATGAACCGCAATGGATGTACAATGCGGACCGTCGGTCAAGAGAGTTCAGAGATGGCATGAAGGAGTTTCTCGGCGCCGCTGCATTTTGCCTCGAGGAAGCTTCACACGTTGTCCGTGCGTAGATTGCAAGAATGAGAAGGAGCACTCGAGCGATGGATGGTTATGAGCCATGTGATCACGAGAGGTTTCATTGCAAACTATACATGCTGGACCCACCATGGAGAAACAGAGGCGATTGACAGAAGGCGAAGAAGAAGACGAAGAAGAGGAAGATAGAGCCAAAAGTATGCGGACACCACTCAATACGGGTCCGTGGAAGATACAATCGGCGAGTTTGGCGATGATGAGTTAGATCGGATGCTCCGTGATGGAGAGGAGAGTTCAGAGAGGAAAGACAATACAAGAAGTTTCAGAGCATGGTAGAGGACCATAGAACGCTTTGTACCCAAAGCGTGGACGGGGCCACAAAAAGTCTGCATACTACACTAGAACTCATGCAATGGAAGGCCACAAACGGTGTGTCGACAAGGCATTCAATGGTTTGTTATCACTCAGAAGAAGTTGCTTAGGAAGGTAACACTCTACCCGAATCACGATGAAGCGAAGCGAGTCCTCGCCCTTTAGGATTGCAAGTACGGAAGATACACGCATGTCCTAACGATTGTATCCTATATCGCAATGAGTATGCCGATTTGGAGGTTTGTCAAGCAGCGAAGAATCCCAGATAAGGTACAGCGTGACGATCCAGGTGAATTAGATGGGAATCGTACGAAGAAGAGAACTCCAGCCAAAGTATTGTGGTATTTCCCTGTGATCCCCCGGTTGAAGCGTCTGTTTGCTAACGAAGGTCATGCTAAGATGATGCGTTGGCATGTAGAAGAGCGTAAGGAAGGCGGGATGTTAGACACCTGCAGATGGCTCGCGGTGGAGGAAAGTAGATCGGCCTTACGAACTTTGCAAATGAGGTCAGAAATATAAGGTTTGGGTTGAGCACCGATGGGATGAATCCTTTCGGTCAGTTGAGCAGCATCCATAGCACCTGGCCTGTGACGCTTTGCATCTATAACATTCCTCCATGGCTGTGCATGAAGCGGAAGTACATCATGATGCCATTGTTGATCGAAGGCCCGAAGCAACCTGGAAACGACATCGATGTGTACCTGAAGCCATTGGTTGAAGACCTTGTGAAGTTGTGGGAGGATGGTGTACGGGTTTGGGATGAGTACAAAAGAGAGTATTTCAACCTGCGTGCATTGTTGTTTGTAACAATCAACGATTGGCCTGCTCTCGGTAACCTGTCCGGCCAAACTGTCAAAGGGTTTAAAGCATGCACCCAGTGCATAGATGAAACGGACTGCATGTACCTGAAAAACTCTCGGAAGTGTGTGTACGTGGGCCACCGCAGTTTCTTCTGGCAGTCATGCTTTGAGGTGGAAAGGCGATAGAATTTAGCTGGGAACAGAATTCGTGTTAAGCCTCAAAGATCGTAATGGGCGACTTGTGTTTGCTATGGTAAAGGATCTGAAAGTAGTATTTGGGAAGGGTCTTGGAAGCATACTGTGCGTTTAACGAGGATGGTCATGCACCCACATGGAAGAAGAAATCAATATTTTGGGACCTGCCGTATTGGGAAGTTTTGGAGGTTCGTCACTCGCTTGACTTCATGCACATCACGAAGAATGTTTGCTTGAACCTGCTAGGCTACATAGATATGTATGGCAAATCGAAGATACACCGCAAGGCTCGGAAGGACCTTGAAGACATGGAGGTGAGGAGTGACCTACATCCAGAAAAACAAAGAAGGGACAAAACAACTTTTTCTACATCCTGCGAGCTACACTCCAAGCAAAGAAGAGAGAAAAGCATGATTGAGTGTTTGAACAGTGTGAAGGTCCCTTCTGGATACTCCTCAAATGTAAAGAGACTCGTAAACACGAAGAGAACAAACTCCAAGGCCTAAAATCCCATGGCGCCTTGTGTTGATGACACAGCTTGCTCCTTTGAGTGCCGAGGTATCTTGCCGAGTGGGTGCGGGGGACAATCACAAAGCTATGTTCCTTCCTGAACGCCATTTCGCAGAAGGTTGTCGAACCAGCTAAACTGCCTAAGTTGGAGGCTGATGTGGTACAAAGTTTGGTTAGCCTCGAGATGATCTTTCCTCCTGCATTCTTTGATATCATGGTTCATCTCACCGTTCACCTTGTGAAGGAGATAGGTATCCTCGGACCAGTGTATCTGCACAACATGTTCCCTTTTGAGAGGTACATGAGTGTCCTCAAGAAGTACATCCAGAACCGTCAAGGTCCAGGAAGGCTGCATTGCCGAGGGCTACGTGACGGAGGAGGTGATAGAGTTTTGTGTGGATTACATGAATGATCTAAATCCTATCGGCGTCCCCATATCACTTATTACGAGGGAGGCTACGGGCAAAGGGACAATAGGAAGGCAATCGGTTGCATGCAATGATCTTGTTGCATTCAAGCAAGCACATTTCAATCGCTCAAGCAATCAACTATAGTCGCCCCTATGTCCTTCAAAGACAAGAGTGTCCTCGCCGTGAGTTCACAGGGGAAGACAGAGAGTTGGATAACCTCAAGCACATGGATTCTTTGGCGGTGGCTCTGTATACATCCTTGAGGAAGGGTCAAACGATGAACTATTGCAACGCTTGGCTCGGGGACCATCACAAGAAATCGTGACATTCAAGGGTATGAGATCAATGGTTACACATTCTACACCGATCCCGGGATAATAGGAGCACCAACTTAACAGCGGTGTCAGTATAGACGCCAAGACAACAATGCAAAGTTGGACACATATTATGGTTTCATAGAAGAAATATGGGAGCTCGACTATGGACCTCTGAAGGTCCCTCTATTTAAGTGCCAATGGGTCAAACCGACTCCAAATGGTGTGAAGGTCGACAAATACGGCATGACAACCGTGGATCTCACAGAAGTCGGCTATAGGCGCGAACCGTTTGTTCTCGCAAACGATGTGATGCAGGTCTTCTATGTAATGGACATGTCAAGCAAACCTAAAAAGCAGAAGGACAAGCAAAAGGTAATGCCAAAGCGACATGTGGTTCTCCAAGGCAAACGAAGGATTGTAGGAGTTGAGAATGTCACCGACGAGGAAGAGTATGGTCAGTTCGACGAGCTCCCTCCTTTTACAGTTGATGTCGACATAAACGTCCTGCGTGACTGTGATGTCGATGCTCCTTACATACGTCACGATCATAACGAAGGAACAATTGTAAAGACGAAGACTTAAGATGTACTACTTGTATACAAATTATTCCATATGATCATGTTGATATGTTGATGTTTAGCATTGCTTGTACATAATTATTTCTACAAATTTTAAAATGAAAACATAGTTAGCTCATAAATTCCCATACAAAAACCCCAAAAGCAGTGTGAAATTTACAACATTACAATGATAGCTATATTAACTAAAAGGAGCAACATTACAATGATAGCTATATTAACTAATTTCTTTAGCATGTCCTCTACTCTTTCCATCCTTTCTTCTAGCTTTTTAATACTCTTGTTGTCATCAGAAGCAGTCGGATGTGCATCTCTCCCTCTTTTAGACACTAGCTGTCGGATCTGTGAACTCTCCCTTGGCAGCAAATCTTCTTGTAATGCAGCAATTTGCATTGCAAGATTTTCAAGACTATGGCTGGCTTTATCAGCCCACTGCCAATACGGACATGCTGTGCCCTTCAAACAGAAAGAATGGAACGGAAGGTGAAAGTCAAGGAATATGAACAAATGAATAACTTCAAAAACTTACCGACATATTCGAACACTTCATGAACACTCGGGATGGATTCTTGGATGTATGGGAGGTGAACACATTTACAGGATCTCCGCATCGAGGACACGATAACTTCATCCGCAATGCCTCTAGTTGTCTCTTCGTCTCGCCATTTGATGAAGCCGTCGACATGAATTAATTGCTTCAAAGAGTGAAACAAATTACCATCAACAATATTTTTCTTTACTCCAACATGAATATATCAACAAAACTCCTTGTGGGCATTTCACCGAACACCTTGTGGGCATGAAAACAGAGAGCAGGAGGGAGCGTGCGACAGAGAGGAGGCGCTTGGGACTTAGAAAATTTGAAGGTGTGGGAGAGTGCATGCGGGGACTTAGAGAATTTAAAGCTCTACCAACTTGTACAAGCGGTTCAGTAGTAGAACCGCTTGTAGAAGTACCATCTACAAGCGGTTGGTAATATCGCAGACAAGCACCTTCTCGAGAGGTCGGCACCTAATATCGCGATGGGCTCTTAGCAGAACGACGGGTAACGCGAACGCTTGCTTGCCGGCCGTGGCGAGCCCATCAGCGACATTAGGTGCTTGGTGGTGGAGAAGGTGTTTGTCTTCGAATGACCAGCACCTGCAAGTTCCCAAAAGCATGGCTACCAGCAAAGCATACGATACACTCGTGGAGAAAGGCCATGAGGTGACGTGCTTGGTTGACAAGGAACCGATTGCTCGCTTTTTTTGTGTAATAGACTATTAACATTCTAGTCGTGGATTTATAACCTTATTTCATTTTTGAAAATCATATTAGTGTGGAATAAGAATGAATCATTATTTTTTATTTAGCAAATAAGTATATGTGAATTGTCAATTGTATATGTACCATGTGAAATGTGTAAGTCTATGTGAAATGTACAAGTATATGTGAATTGTCAATTGTATATGTATCATGTGAAATGTGTAAGTCTATGTGAAATGTGATCTCATCGAGGCACAAACCTATTCTGCCGATCTTAAACTATGCTTTCAAACTCGAATTGTTCTCAACAACCTTGTCTTCATATATAATCTAAGCCTCGAGATGTGCTCTACTCTAGATGGTGACACCAAGACGTGGTGACCCGGCTTTCGATGAGGCGGAAAATCTGATATTCGAGACCATTGCGTTGGGTAGCATCTTAGCCAACGAGGCCGTTAACACTGATGCGGAACATCACGATGGTGCTGCTGACGCTGTCGATGAGGCCGTTAACACTAGTACCGAGGTATACTCTCACCCATTACGAATAGGTTTCACCCATTATTCTAAAATCATTCATATTATATGTGTTTGTGTTACCAGCCCAGTACCTCATCGGCCACCTAGTCCGGAATGAACCGAGGACCTAACAAGAAGCCTTCGACAAAGTACATGATAACCGAAGTCGGCAACGACGGGAGTCTGCTAGCCCCGGATTCAGCAATTGGGCCTTTCAACAACGCTTGCGGCTACCACATGAGGGATCACGTCCCAATCAGCATCCATAAATGGGCTGAAGTCCCTGCAGCTACCAAGGAACTGCTCTGGAATGATATAAAGGAAAATTTCACTTTTCCAGAAGGGTACGAACAGAAGGCCAAGGGATGGGCTTTGAAGAAGATGGCAACTTCCTTTCAGCAGTGGAAGTCGTCCCTCACCCGCAAGTACATCGACAAAGGAGAAAGGCCATACTTCAATAAATTTCCTAAGCTGGCCGATCATTGGGATGCTTTCGAGGAGTACAAGCTGTCGGATGCAGGACAGGCCGCGAGAGAGAAAAACAAGGTGAATGCACAGAAGAAGAAATACCACCACCATCTCGGGACCGGTGGTTACATCAAGGTCGCAAAGAAATGGGACAAGCGGGAAGATGAACTTGGCAAAGACGATATTATACCCTGGCCGAGAATTGGGAGCCCGCATGCGCAATTGGTTATTAGGTCACGGGGCAGCCTTTGCGATGACGGTAGCTTGGTGATGGCAACCGATACCCAAGAAGTTGGCGAAAAGGATTGCGAAGCCATCGAAAGCAGACTTCGGTCGGGATCGCTTGCGGACGGACAGGAGAATGACGAGCTAACATATGCCCTTCAAAACCCCGAGCACCGGACGGACATGAGGTTTCGGGAAGGTGCCATGGAGGCACGGCTTTGCCAAAGACTCAAGCACTTACAGGAGCCGGGAAAGAAGCAAGAGGAGAGATCAGGGTAGAGTGGGTCGATTGGAGGAAGAGCTTAGAGCTACGAAGGCTTCCATCGATGTCCTGGTCACGCAAAAAGTGTCCGGCAATGAGCCGACTTTGAGGAGCACTAAGTTCGACCAATGTTCAGGCGGCGCCGGAATCCATGATAAGTCCGACCGCGCCAAAAGAGATTCTATAAGATCCGCCGTGGCCCTCAGTGAGCGATTTACCCAGACGCCCGTCATCCCGTGGGACAAAGATCAAGGTTCGCCGCCGGTCACGAAGCTACACATTGATATGCGTAACCTCTCCTTCAAGGTGGCTTACGGCATGGCTTATCCGGTGGAGGCAGGCCAGACATTCCACTGCAACCAGATACCTTCCGGATACTCCAAGGTCACGGTGGAAGAGGTGGTGGGGGGCTTCGAAGATCTCGTTCTCGATATTCCTTGGGGCGACGAGGTGACCAACCTTGGACAGGCCCTCCATGGCACATTCATCCTATGGCGCAAAAAGTCCATCATATTTCCAGATGGTGTGGAGGTTATATCTCCAAGAAGAGAGGCCCCGCAATTTGAGCGGCTCGAGAGCAAGCACGCCTCCTCCACATCGACAACCCACGACTCCTCGGCGTCGCAGACGCAATGCTTCCCGATGGTCCAGCCACGCCGCCTTCACCTCCCGCTCCACAAAGAAGCCCGACCGCCGCCACCGCCACCACCTCGAAAGTAAGAAGCACCCAACATCTCCGGTGACCACGCCCAAAGATCTCCCGAGGAAGAAGCTCGATGTCGAAGCATGGATCCCGTGACTAGCACCTCCTCCCACGAAATCGGCATCCGCAGACCAGAGAATGTCAAAGCAACCGCCAAAGAGGCCATATGATCTCGATCGGAGGAGCTAGTCATCCGTAAAGACGGATGTAGCTGTGACTTGCGCCAAAGAAGCAGAGCCCAAGCTTAAAATAGATGAAAAAAGCGTGAAGCACTTTCGGTCATGCGGGAACGCCGCCACTGTGATGAGCGACTACAAAAGGACAATAAGAAAGGCTACAGTGCAAAATACACGGGCTCCTTCGGCGGGAAAGAAGAAGAAAGTGGAAGATCAGCAGAGTGCTGAGGAGTTGAGGAAAATGGCATTCCTGAAGGAGGCGGGACTCAAATCATTAGACCAGGATCTTCCAATGGCACCAACCAAATGGAAGTATGAGTTGGGCAAACCGCTAATTGATCCAAAGGATATAAAAGATCTCCCAACCAAGATGCGTCAAATGCATGAATGGTACATGAAAAGGGCATCTCATGGAGAGCAAATGTTCCTCCTCCGTTTCCAAGATGAGTATTTCTTCCATGGAAACAACACGTAACTATGGTCGAATTTGATGACTTGTACCATGTGTACCAAGGAGACGAGGTCAACATGTCTTTCATGTCCTGCCGGTGTCTGTAAGTGTCGATCTACTAAGTTTACCGTTAGCTTCCTCCGCACCACAAAATTGAAAATCTAATTAACTTAGTTATCCCTTCTTATGTAGAATGGAGATACAACGATGTAAAAGATCGGGCAAGCAGAACGTTGGCTTCATCGACCGAGAGATTGTCAACGAGAAAATCGGTCATCGACAAGCAAAAACAGCTACTTGAGGGATACCTTTTGCATGTATTGTTGAAACAACACTACAAACCATACATACTTCGCCCTTCAACTTCAAGTGCGTGTTCTCACAAACCTCTTGTTCTTGTATTTCTTAAGCCATTGATAGTACGAGTAGCTACTTACGCATATGTTGCAATATACTAATAGGTTTCATCGATCCTTCTAGTCATCGAGCTTGACAACGGCAGGATTATAGTTTATGACTCAAGAAGGAATCCAAATCCAAAAATACCAATGGTTCATTAACATCCTTAACAAGACATTTGCAAAGTTTAAGAAGAAGCAAAAGGAGAATTCGAGAAAGAATTGAAGTCATAGTAAGCACTCAGTGCACGTACTAGAAAAACTATTATTAATATACATGCGCCTATATCGGTTCTTCATCCGATATTCTCAAATTTCTCCCGCTGAAGGTTAAACGGGCACTACCGAAACAACTTATGTGGCTACTACGTGTTCCACTATATTCAAAGTTTTATCCATGGCGACGACACGGAACATTATGCCGAGGTTCAGATATGCATGTCAATTTGTTAGCTACAACTTACATTTTAATTAATTGCATGTGATCGGATATTTATATACTTCCCGCTTAATTAATTGTCACCAACATCGATGAGCACGTTAACGTGCTCGCCTCACCGGTGCGCGACTCCAAGAACAACTCATCGGCTTCATTGTCGGCGAGGTTGTATCTCGAAATGGCGAGTTCCACGTAAGGTTTCCAGAGTTGGACACCGATGAACTGGCCGGCGACATCCATGTCGACCAAGGACAAAAAGAGTGACGCATGCAAGAAATGAGTTCGATAATCATTTTTTTTCATCATTCCAAATTGTAAACGTTGGTTGCGTCTATGTACTTGTCCATTTTTTACACTATTAAGTTCGTTTTTTCGTGTAGTGAGCTAGCTAGCTTGTGAACATGTGTATGAGTATATATGCATATGCCATATATATTTAATTGCGCAAAAAACTCCTCCCCTCATATTTAATTTTATGGTCAAAAACGATATACAAAAACACTGTAAGAACATATTCTAAAATACATATAATCGAAAACTCTCTCCACAAGAGGTTGGTGACTCCAACCGCTTGTGGAGACCGCTTGTAGAGTGCTGCTCTCCACAAGCGGTTGGTAAGACTAACCGCTTCTGGATATCCTTCTCCACAAGCGGTTTGTAAGACAAACCGCTTCGAATATCTTCGCCACAAGCGGTTTGTAAACGAACCGCCAGGAGTTCCCACGTGGCGGCTCCATCGCCCTCCCGAACACCTTCCCAACCGCTTCGTGCCACAGCTAAGCGGTTCTGAAAGAAACGCTTGTGACCCGACGGTATCACACGCTGTTATGCTTAGAAGCGTTATAAAACCGCTTCTAAAGGGGTTACGAACCGCTACTAGTAGCCGGTTAGTAGTAGTGTGTGGGCACAGATTCAATTGTTTTCCTAATAGTCATGATGAGTCTCCAAGCCTATATAATGTTACAGTGGCAACTAGTAGGACTGTTACTTGTGTGCATGAAAAACTGAAATTAAATCCAACTTTACTAACATGATCAAATAGTTAATTAGGCAATAGCCATGTAGTTAGCTCGTAAATGTGTAAATCATAGATATTGGATTCTCTATAAATCCATATGAATCGTGAACCAGATTTGTCGAACCCGAACTGGCTTAGGGTACGGGGTTCCTCTTCATTGAGGTCGAGGAAGCTTCCATTACCATCAACGTCGAGGTTGAGGAAGCCAGCTGCCACCATTAGATCTAGGACAGGAAGGAGTTGTTGTGGCCGATGTCTCGTCATGCCATTGGATCAAGGTTGAAGCCACGCAATATCCGATAAAAAATATTTGGTACCATATCGATTTTACTATGTATTTATTTTGAATTTGTAACCAATATTATCCGTATCGTATTCGTATTTGTTAGTGTCTGTATCTTGCACTATAGAGAGACCAGTGGGAGAGACATAATGACACATTATTTCTTTCTTATTTTAAAAAGATGTGTTCTCGCTTCTGACTGCACCTGACGTTATTCGACTCTCTCTTTCTTCCTCGCCAATCCTGTTCGCGGGCTCGCCCCCATTCCCTGGATGGCTGCCCTCCGCCCCCAAGACGCCGCTGCCGCGGGTGATCTCCGACCGGTCGCCGTCCGCTGCGTCTCCTGCCGGCCCTTTTACCTCTGCTCCCAGTGGTGGCAGCTGCAGGTTCTTGAACTCTCCTTTATTTTCGTTTCTTCTCTCTTGGATGCGGTTACTCAGTAGTAACTGATGCTCTCTTGGGGGACGCCTTGTGAACTATTCTGCCAGTTCCTGTGTTGATAGTAAGTTGGTGTTCTTGGTGGGGTTCTCGCGGTCTGTATTTTGTGGTTTTAGGGGTTCTTTGGTCTGCAAAGGTTATTAGAGTTTAATTTACGCTAGTAGCCGAGGGTTATTTGAATTGAGGTGATTAAAGCTTATCTTGCAATTGGTATCCTTGTGTTTTGGAAGGAATTTTGGTTCTTGGAGCTTGTTAGACTTGCCGATTAACTAGTTTCTTGGCGATTGGTTCAAAATGTGAATAGTAATACACCAGTACTGCCTCAATGGAATTTCTCCTGCCGACGTAGGCTATTTGAAATAGAATAGAATCTCTTCACCTAAACTGAGAGATATGCAAAGAAATGTTGCTATTGTCTATCGAAGTGTAGTTATGAAGTTGTGCTTGCTCCAGTTAACTAACGGGAAAATTGATATAATGCCACCGCCAAGAGTGGCGCGAGCCAAAATGCCACTCTCGACGTTGCCTTTGTTAAAATGCCACTCTCCTCGTGCCCCTTCTCGCCAAAATGCCATTTCCGATTTTCTAAAATGAATTCCGCACCTGGGGGCAGTCCTAGCCACGGGAAATGACGGTCGTGCCCCCGACCCAAACCAGCTTCTTCTTCCGTGGTTCCACCAGGCCAGCTCGCAGCACCCTCCCGAACCAAACCTTCATCTAGGGCTGCCTCCTTCCCCGGCGACGGCGACAAGGGACAAGCGGTGGCCACTCCGGCAATGGCCTCGGGATGTCGCAGAGAGCTACTCGCTTCATTCAGTGTGCGCCCATTCCCAAAGCTTGAATCCGGTCCGAGTGGGCTGCCCTCGTGGAATGCCCTAGGCGCGGTGACCGGATTCTCGAGCTTGTGTCGAGGTCAAATAAGAACCCAGGAGGACCTTCTTCAAGTGTCCAAGAACGAGCAAGATGTATATGAGTTGTATCTTTTGTTTGGAAATTTTGCTTTGGGTTCATTCATGTCTAGGGTTCATGTGATTGTACATTAGCTTATTGTGATATTTTTCAGAATCTGGGAGGTGTGTATTCTACATGTGGCGTGAGGAATATGAAGAATTTGTCACTTCACCGTCTGTAAATGTGGGGATAAATGTGTGATCCCTAAAGTGAAAAAGGGAAGGCCAATGCTTCGTATCAAATTGGAAGTGTCAAAGTGGTGAAGATGGGCGCATCACGGTTGTTTGCAACATGGTGATAGCTGCAATGCTAACAAGATTGGTTCTATATGTAATTGTGAAATGATGTAGTGATGCTTCTCCTTAATCTGTGTTTTGTAATGTAAGCTACAAATCTGCATGTTTTGCAATTTTTGAAGTGTGTGGATTTCGTGCCTGTGTTTTGTCTTTGGAGTATGGAAATGAAATGATAAGGAATTCTACAAATCGTGTGGATTATGGTGCTTGTGTTCAAAGATTGTGAATGCAGATAAGAACTGTCATAAAATGTAGATAAGGAAATGCTTCTGTAAAATGTAGATAAGGAAATGCTTCTATAATCAGTGCCATGCTGATGAACTTTTCTTGCAGTGTGCTTACATTGAAGAATCTGTTCTGCCAATGTTCCTTCGACCAGTGTTGTCACTGAAGTTGATGACTATTGAAAAATGGTTTTCTGACTAGTGTTGTGACTAAGAGGTGTTTTGGTCATAACATTATCACAATAGTCCAGCCAATTGTATATTACATGCACTCCAGAAAAAAACAAAAACACTCCAGGAGACAAATGCAAATGTGACAAATGCACTCCAGGAGTTGTATATTACATGCCAGCCAGGAGACAAATGCATCACCGATTCAAATTCACAGGAGACAATTGTATATTACATGCCAGCCAGGAGACAAATGCATGTATACCAGGTGACATCACATGCTAGGTTCAAATGCATCACAAAAACACTCCAGGAGACAAATGCATCACATGCCAGCCAGGAGACAAATGCATCACCGGTTCAAATTCACAGGAGACAATTGTATACCAGCCAGGAGACAAATGCATCACAGGAGACAATTGTATATTACAAAACACTCTGCACAAACCATCCAAGCAAACAACAGGTTCAAATTCATAATGTTCATACAACAGAGATGTAGATTAACCATCCAAGCAAACAACTTCTGATTCATTGTTCAGATTCATTGATCCAAGCAAACAACAAAAGAACAACAAAAGATTCATTTCCTAGCAGCTTCAAGTCTCCTGGTCCAACAACTTCTGATCCAACAACAAAAGAACAACTTCTGATCCAAGCAAACAACAAAAGAACAACTTCTGATCCAAGCAAACAACAAAAGATTAACAGGTTCAGATTCATTTCCTAGCAGCTTCAAGTCTTGTTCTTATTCTTCTTAGGAGTTAACTTCTTCTTTTGAGAAGTGGACTTCTTCTGAGGAGTTGACTTCTTCTTCTGAGGAGTGGACTTCTTCTGAGGAGTTGACTTCTTCTTCTGAGGAGTTAACTTCTTCTGAGTGTTCGATGAGCGTCCTTGCTGCATGCTGCAAATGCATCGAAAAGATTAAATTAATGGAAATGGAAAAAACCATAAATGCATCAATCCAAAAGATTAAAGTAGCAATGTCAAACCTCCGGTGACCACCGTAGGTCCGGCTGCACATTTTCATCCTCGAGAGTCTTTGCTTGTAAAATTTCTATACGGACTTCCTCTTCCTCTGTATAAAGTAGCAATGTAGCATATTTAATTTTAACATGTAATATCAGATTACATGTAGTACACATAACTTACCTTTTTTAGTGCCATTAAATGGACATTTGTAGCTTGATTGTCTATGACCAACCTCCCACATCTCTTGCACTTGATAGGGCCTCGGACCATTTTTTAACCTTACTACTCGCTTCGCTGCCTTGAGCAGAGCTACTCCCACCTTCCATGCAACCTTTTATCCTCAATTTCCTTTGCCTACCAACTGGCCTCTTGCCCAAAGGTGTCTGCCACCTCATCTGACAAGTCAACTTGTGGCCATTGTGCTTTGTCGCATAGGCTCAATTCTTCTGAATATCGTCCCTAAACCGCAACCGAATAGTATTCATTTACATAATCTGCCATATCAAATGTCCTATGTGTAATGACACTAGCGAGCATGATCACATGGCTTGCTCGTGTGTTGCCATTCAAAACAAGTGCATTCATGGGATTGCTCCTTAACCACATGCTGTCACCACAGTGTATTGTCCCAAACCTCCCACATACCCTATCGGCTTTGATAACTCTCAAGTGCCCAAGACCTCTAGTCCTTGCCTTGATTTGAAGCAAGACCGCAGAGCGATCGCATACCATCCAATCTCTCCCCAATTCTCTTCCTTTTTTCCCATAGCACCATGATCCTCTCCCTTATTTTGTCTGCTAGGTCAACAACAGGTAGATCTTTGATGTCTCTAATCCAATTGTTGAAACACTCTGCTAAATTATTATTTATGTAATCGCATTTCACATCTGGATGAAACATACTCCTCATCCACTTCAACGAATGGTACCTAGTCAAGTAGTCCAAAGCCCTAGGGCATTTCTCAAAAATTGACGCCATGTGCTTCTCATGCAAGTTAACCCTATAGGCCCTTGCTGCAGGGTACAATTCAGTGAAGGTACCCCCTTGAAATTTTTTGAGGAAATTTTGCATGAGATGCCTAAAGCACTCTCTCTTTTCTGCATGAGGGAAAACTCTACTAACTGCATTTTCTAGACCTTTACATGCATCTGTACATATGGCTAGCAAAGGGAGATCTCCTACTGCCCTATGTACCTGACTCATGAACCAATGCCAGTTATCTTCATTTTCACAGTCAATAAAACCAAACGCCACTGGGTACATCCAGTTATGGCCATCTAAGGCTGTAGCAACTGCCAAATGCCCGTTCCACCTACCATTTAAATTTGTCTTTGTCAATCTTGAGATAAGGCCTACACCCACTAACAAACCCATCAGTGCATGGCTTAAGTGCACAGAAAAACCTATGGAAGTAAACAGTTTCATCTACACATCTTGTGTCTATTTCTACAACACTACCAGGATCTCCTTAACACCTCTCGCCTTCCATTGCACAATAATCGGAACCTTTCTTCCCAACTACCATACATATCTTTTAATGCTCTCTGAAGCCCTTCCACACAAGTATCATAAGCAACAGTAACGTGGTAATCGCCCCGAGTTTTTTCGCAAGTCCTTGGCACCAAGATTAGGTTACCTCTCGGAATAGGCAAAGCCCTCTCGGCAACCCATGCTCGTTGCGCTTGTACCTCCAACACGGCCGCTAGATGTACACGTGTGCTCCTCCACCAACACGGACACCTGAATAAAAAAGAAGATAAACAAACATTAGTAAAAGCATTTAATTCAAACGAAAGAAATATTTTAAGCAAATACCATTATGGTTCTCATATCACTTCGCCTGTGCCCAACTATCCTCTAAGGACAACCTTTAGCTTTGCAATAACCCCTATATCTTGTCTTATCGGTCTTCTCGATCCCCAGATCAAACTCTTCGTTGATTGCAAATTGCCTCACAGCAAGCCTGAATTCTTTCATTGACGGGTACAGGGTACCTAGCTGCATAGATGGATGATCCTTGTCATAATGAATACAAATTTCATCAGATCCGTGATCATCAACATCTAGGGCAGCACCTCCACATCATCATCATCCATAGCGCCCTCTCCTCATTTGTATCAGAGGTACCTCAAGACTTGCCCTCTCCTCATTTGCATCTGAGGTACCCCTGCACTTGCCCTCTCCTCATTTGCTCTCACTGCATCCTCCTCCCTTAAACCCAGAAGCACGTACATTTGATCCTCACTTATCTGTTCAATCCTAGCTTCCTCATCCTGTGACTCAACAATCCTAATATTATCCCAGTCAATTCCAACTCTACAACCATCTCTGGCGCCCACATCATCATGGCGCGGACTGCATGGTAGAGACCAATCCACTGTACTTTCCACCCATTCAACTAGTCTACCAACCATTGATTTGATGAACACAAGCAAAAAAAAAACTTCAGTTAGGGTACACTACCGTTTACTTTACTTCGGTTCATCAAGAATTGTGAAGAAAAAAATTTTTACCCCAACGCGCCCTTTTCCCATCGGGTTCATCCCGCCGACCACAAATGCAATCACGCGAGCACCGCCTTCCTAGACTAAGGGTTCACACAAAACAAAGAACACGGCACACATATCAAACCCTAGAATCGCCTCGAGATTGGTATGCGAAGAGGATTCTCGCTTTCTCGGCGACATCCGTGCACCGCCGTTCGGGTCGCCACGGTCTGGTCGTCGCAGTGGTCGCCTCCCAAGTCGTCGGACCACGGAGGATTTGGCTCGATTTCAGCTTGCCTTCTTCTCAAATGCACTCGGTCGGGTCTGCTTTTCTTCGGTTTGGGTCGGGGGCACGACCGTCATTTCCCGTGGCTAGGACTGCCCCCAGGTGCGGAATTCATTTTAGAAAATCGGAAATGGCATTTTGGCGAGAAGGGGCACGAGGAGAGTGGCATTTTAACAAAGGCAACGTCGAGAGTGGCATTTTGGCTCGCGCCACTCTTGGCGGTGGCATTATATCAATTTTCCCGTTAACTAATACATCATCTGTGTCAAATAAAATTTTTGAAAAATTGTAATTTGGAGAACATTATAGGATCATTTCTCTACAATTATTGATCGCAGTAGTGTATAAAAATATTTTCTTTTTCATTTTTACATGTTAACATCTAATTTAGTGCGAAATGTGCTCCAGCCATTATCAACATTAGCTTTTGTACGGAAAAGATTTCCTTTTTTTCCCCCTATGCACCTTATATGAGCATTCAGATATTCAGTAAATGTATGTAAGTAGATTCAAAATCACTGTCTTAAATTGAAAGTGTTTTTCTGTCTTGGCCCAGTAAACTACTAGTGGTAGGCTGGTAGCTGGTGCCTTATGCTTACTGTTTAAGGCTGGCAGAGTGAACATTGCTCGTTTTGGAAATGTCTGAGGATTTCAAAAAAAAAATTATCATCTAGTTTTATCGCTTGTGGAGTATATTCTCTAAACTAAAGCTTCTAGTTTAACCTTAAGTTTGTCTATTCCTTATTATGGCAATTGTATTCTTTCTTCCAGCATGTTCATTCTGCTGGAACTTTTCTGTACCTATTTTGTGTTATCTATCCAAGGTTTGTCATCTCGCTGGTCTTTTTCAATGAAATATGTTATTAGTGACATCTCATATTCACCAATATCCATTCTATTGTTAAATTTTGTTTTCAGAAATAATTATTAAGGTTCATCAGCCTGCAGCCACACATGTATCTCTAATCTTCCTGACTTTAAGTTGCTGAGTTGCTTTACATCCTCTACATTAGTTTCGATCTAGTCATTAAATTCCAGATTTGCAACTTATGATTATTATCTCTGCAATAATATGATGACAAATGCTGCCTTATCAACTTTAAAATGCAGGTAAATAATCTGAATTGGAAATCTAAGTGCACTACCAAAAGGCTACTGACTATAATTGCTGGGGCAAGGCCTGATGAGTCTGAATTTGAAAGTGTATGCCCCGCTTGAGCCCCAAACATGGGAAGGGAGCTTCTTGTGTGGTTTATTGAAGAACCAGCCACACGTTGTTCCAGTTGCTGCAGCAAAGCAACTTCAAGAACTGTCTAGTCAAAGAAAGGGCACCTTGACGCTCTGGGAGCATAGTATTGGTTCTTCCGAGGACTGCCTTCACAGGTTGGTAATAGCTGTCATATGTACATATTTAAAATGTTTATCCTCGGGAGTTTGAGATGCTGCTTTCATTTTTTTCAAAAAAATTTCTGTGCATATTTGCCACACTATATATATATTTATGAGAAAAGAAAAAGAGAAGAGATATGGGCCATGACCACACAACCCACTATTCACTCAAGCCCAACAGCCCGTATATGTTGCCCTAGCCCAACAGCCCATATAAGTTCCTCCCCTCCCCTCTGTTGCCCTAGCACAACACAAGAGGGAGGCGTCTCCTCGCTGCCTCTGCTCTTTGCAGAGGAGCGCCTTCGCCGTCGCCGTTGCCCCCTCGCCTCCTCCATCGCCGCCGCCGCCTCGTCGCGCCCTCGCTTCGCTCTCGCCGCCTCTGTCGCGCCTCGCCTCCTCCGTTGTCGCCGCCTCTGTCGCGCCTCGCCTCCTCGTTGTCGCCCGCCCCTGAGCCGACCACCCCTGCTCCGCTAAGCCCTCGCCTCCTCTATCGCCACCCTCGCTTGACGCTCGCCTCCTCGTCGCCGCCCAAGCCCTCGCTCATCACCGCCGAGGCCGAGGCTGCTCGTCGTGAGCGCCACCCGCCTCGCTTCTCTATCGCCATGCCCTTGCTAGCCACCTCCTCCGATCCAGTTGAGGTGAGCTACCCTGGCGTCCACCTCCGGCTGCCGCGACGACTAGGCGTCACCTAGGCAACGCCGTGACAACTATGATCAAAACACTATTCATTTCAGATGGCATTTTAGTTTGTTGCACCGATGAAGAACAATCAAATTATATAAATCCTCTCCAGTCCATAAGCTACCTGATTTTTTGGGGATGTTATATTATCAAATGCTCAGAGAAAATTACAAAATCCATAAAATATATATCCTGTGAGTCCTGTACATTGCAAGTGAGGCTCAAATTCAGAACAAGAAAGGCTATTACCGTAGGTTAAATGTGTTAGGAATAGCACTTGTATTGATCATAAGTATAATAGGCCAGAATATATAAATACTAGCAATCTCTATACAAGGCAATACAAGATAATAGCAATCTCTATACAAAGCAATATAGTATACTGTCTAACAAAATGATGGGTAAAACCTGGATCAAGCTAATGTTTTGCCTCGTCTCTTTGGTGTGAATAAGATATAGATCATTATCTATTGTAAAATGGACTCCTGCAATGTGTTGTCTACAAGGATCTACGTTGTAGTGGTTGTTACGATGTTCTTACTGCTATTTTTTTTAGATGGTGCTGTTCTGCAAAAAAAAAAAAGTGCTCTAATAGTACCTGGTTTGTTTGTGGTTTTAGGTTGTTCACTACTCACTAGCTGAAGATCGGTCGGAGATTCAGAATTATTTCTGTCGATCTGAACATATGTTGGCCTTATCTATATCTAATCTACTGTAAAACTTTGTTTGTTTCAATAAATGAAGCTGGGGGCGTCTCATCCATACTCTAAAAAATCTATTGTGAAATAGTACATCTAAATAAAAGAATATGCTTTGTAAGGTCTTATCTTCAATAATGGGTTTTAATTGATGTTACGTTTATCTTATGTTCATTTGAGGTTCGTAGATAAAATTTACCGAACTATTAGTGTCGCTGGCACAATTGTCATGGAGAGACCAAATTCTGGAGTATGCCTTGATATGGAAAACATTCTCGAACAATTAAAATCCATATTTTTTTTTTGTTCTCATGACTTTTGATATTGTATTTGCATCTGGGTAACTAACTGGTATTTTTTGAACTCTTAATAGGAGAATTGCTGAAATGAAGGAGCAAGAGTGCCAGACTGCTACCGAGGACATCATGTACATGTTGATTGTTCATAAGTTTTTCAAGATTGAAGTTCCATGGTTCCGAATCTATCAAACTTATCAGCAATAGAAGACTACAAATATGGCCACCAAGGGAGACAGATCTTGAGTCAATTCATGGACCTGAGGTGCTAGATTTGAATAGATAACACTTGACTGGCATTTTTAATGGGTGCACAGAAATGTTCCCATGACCAATCGTTCAACACTTCCGATCAAAAGGCTGTAATTTGGTCTGATTTATTCTGCTTTAGAATTGTGTTGATATTTCCTCAAATCTATCACTGTAAGCCATCGTTTGGAGCTTACTCTTTCTCGGTCACAAGAATTTTACCACCAATTCAGTTCCTGAATGCCCCACAGCTTACAAGTACCCAGAAACAAAAACAGGAAGAGGCCCTTGGAGGTTCCGCAGAAATGTCGTCCTCGTCGAAAACAAGTTCTGTTGTTGATTCACATTGACTCGAAGAGTTGAATGATGGGCTTTGACGCATAGACCTTGGAGTTATGTGCGAAGCTGCACACATGTGAAGCTTCTAGTCTAATTGAGAAGCACAGCTGGGCACTTTTCAGAGAAAACATGAAAGTTTCCCCATAGAGTTATGAGGAGATACTTGACCCGTCATGCGTCATCTCTAAAAAGATTTGCTACTTGAAGCGATTGCACTTGGTTCCTTTCTTTGGGATGTCGAAGATTATTCGTTTGATCGAGGTCCTTATTGAAACCAATAAGCTGTCTAAGCGACAATGGGAAACCTCTACGGGGGTGGAAGCAAAAACCTACCACCTCGACTTCATGTATTGTAGACAATTTGCTGTCGCCGGGAAGAACTTGCACGTTCGGATTTCTCTGGGAACCAGAAGGCAGCGCCACATCCGTTACATTTATAATCTGGACCACCATAATAGGATCGTCCACTATAAGTAGCTGGAAAGGCAAGGAATAAACGAAATAAATGTAAGAGAACAAGGAAAAGAAACACAAGCAGTAAATCCTTTTGAACCAACAAGCATGCCGATAAGGACAGAAGGGAAAGGAGGGAAAGGAAAAGTAACAGCGGACTGACGAACCGTAGAACTAAATCTTTTAAGTAAGAAATGTGTTCTTTAGGAGTAGGAAAAGGATTTGGTCTGATCGATGAAAGCATCTAGACTCTAAATTCATTTTGATTTTGATAATTAATGATAATCGCGATTAAAGGACTAATATTTTTCTCTAGGAGTATTAAAATTAGGTTGGTCCTAAGCACTTTGGTCGACTGCTAGGGTGGTGCTACCGGCCGGTGGTAGCATCGGCTGATCCCGGTGCCAAAATCAAAGAGAGGGCGTTTTTTGGCTGAGGCAAAGGAAATTGAGCTTAGTGCTACCGGTCCAAGAGTGATAGCACCAACCTGACTGACCAACGGTCATTGACAAGCATTAAATGCATTGTAGTGATCGTTGGAGCCTAGGGAGCGGTGCTACCAGCCATATGGGCAGTAGAACCAAGATTCTTAGCGTTTTTATGATTTATTTACGCTTCACCTGCATTCTAGAGCACTTCTAGGACCTCATTGATCATATTTGAGCTCTAGCTTGTCTTCAACTCTCTAGTGTGCATTAAATTCTCAATTTGAGTGAGTTGGTAACAAATTCAAAATTTGCATTTAGACACTTGATTTGATCTCAAGTAAGCGTCAAGCCTTATTATTCTTGGATGTTACTGTCTCTTAGACGGCTTGGAGGTGATTGTGCGCAGTGAGTTTCTCAAGGGAGGTGAGAAGCCCTAACAAGCTTGTGAAAGTCAGAGTTCGCCTACCCAGAGTGGGGAAGAACTATCAAGTGATCGAGGGAGGCTCGTGTGAATTGGAGCTGGCTTGAAGTTGATCAAATTTCCTCAACGAGGATTAGAAGAGATTGGCAAGTTTCCGAGACAATAGGATAAACATTGTGTTATTTTCTCTCTTGTGGTTTGAATTTCTAATTCTTGTGTTCAAAGTTCAATTTACATTTCTAGCAATTTTAGTGTATTGATTTTGTGCATAGGACTGTATTATTGTCTAGATTTAGATTGTCGGTGCACTTAGTGAAACTTAGACAATTTAGATTTTAATTGTCAAAATTGTAATTATTACTTAGACAATTTATTTATTGTAATTAGAGCCAAATGCACTTAGTGAAACTTAGACAATTTAGATTTTAATTGTCAAAATTGTAATTATTACTTAGACAATTTATTTATTGTAATTAGAGCTAAAAAATTTTAAGACCTCCTATTCACCCCCTCTTGTCGGTTATTCTTGATCCTGCAAGTGGTATCAGAATTTAGACTCTCTTTTGGGGCTTTACTACCTAGAGATTAAAGGATGGCTAGTGATGGGGTGTTCATAGGCAAGACATCATTTTTCGATGCCACAAATTATGCGTATTAAAAAATACACATGACCGTTATCTCAAGGCTATGAGCCCGAGCATTTGAAGGTATAGATGTGGGTTTCGCTACGGGAGTAAATCCTAAACTCACAATTGAACAAGAAGAGCAAAATTTTCGTCTCAGTGCTCAAACAATGAATGCTCTCTTTGGCACTTTGAACGCGGATAAGTTCAATCGAGTGAGTAATCTTGAGACCACGTAGACTACCCTCTTGAAAATTCATGAGGGGGCATCCTCGGTCAAAGAAAACAAATTGCATATGATTCGGTATGAGAGTTTTATTATGTTACCCCATGAGAACATCAATAAAATGTGTTCATGGCTTAATAACATAGTGAATGAGTTCCAAGGCCTTGGGGCATCACTAACCGATTTTAATATTATTCGTAAGATACTTAGGGCTCTTCGGGACAAGTATGAGACTTTGTTGACGTTATTTCTAAACTCACTGGAATTGCTAAGGATGACGCTAACGTGACTTCTTGAAAATCTCATCACAAATGAACTTTACAAGAAGGACAAGGAAGAGTTTTTGGAGCAAACCTCTTCGAAGAAGAAGATCGCTTTCGTGGCGAAAGCGGAGTCAAACGATGAGCCGCTTAAAGACTTTGAAGACGATGACACCGGGGAAGAGATTGCTCTCCTCATAAGAAGAATGAGGATTTGTGAAGATGCGTTCAAACTCAAGCACCCCTCATAAATTCAAGAAGGGACAACACTCTAGCGCCAACCGATTGCCATGCAACAAATCGTCTTTATTTGCATCATCGTTTGAAAAAGACTTTCTTTAAGCTTCTCATTGAAAGAAGACCAAACATCTCTTATTTTCGTGTTTTTTGTTGCAAGTGTTATATTTTGAAAAAGGGTGTTCGACTTTCAAAATTTCAACGTCGTTGTGATGTTGGTTTTTTACTTAGTTATTCTTCAAATAGCAAGGCATATTATGTTTTTAATCAAACTAAAGGTTTAGTTGAAAAGACATACGATATTGAATTTAGTAAAACTAACGGCTCTCAAAGGAAGGGACGGCGATTCTATACCAATGACAAAAATCGCGAGACAGCAAACGTGGACGCAAAAGGAAGGGACGGCGAGACAACCAGTTGCTTCCCACACAAAATCGATCGGCGGCCAACCTGCAGAGGGCAACTGGAATCCATGAAAGAAAATGGGGGAAAATTTTAACAATCAATAGGTAAAAAGGCAGGAACGGAAGAGCAACAGCAAGCCTGACCGAACAGCAGGCAGGACGTGCTGAAGGAGCATGTGGTGCGGTCGAAGCCTGACAGCGCACGGTGGCATGCGTGGCGGCATCAACGGGCGATGCGACCGAGGAACAACCGGGAAACCTCAGCGTCTGTGCAGGACGTGCTAAAAGAGCACGTGTCGTGGTCGAATTTGCAGAGCCAGAACCGGGCGGAACTCGCGCAGTCTGAAGAAGCCAATGGCTCTCCACACCGAGGTAGCCCATACTGGTACGTGGCGGCGCCGGATTCGGAAGATCGAATCGACAGTCCTTCACGGCAAAGCAGCACACAGCGGCACGCACTGCGGAGGCCCTGGGCGATGCGCTCGACGAGCGGAGCGAGGCGCAACAAAGAACCGCTCGGCGTAACAGAGGCCCAAACGCAAAATGAAAATTTCACCGAGGTGCTTCCCGCAGAGCCACCGACGTGGCATTGCTGAGAAGCCGGGAAGTTCATGGACTTCAGTAAAGTTAGTATATGTCGACGAGATTTATTAGTTACAGGATAGCTGAAAAATGATCTTTAGAAGATTCCTGAAGCCTGGTAGATATTGAAGCCAGCTGAAAGAAGAGCCGCAGAAGATGATTGGCAGTACCTTTTTGTGGATATAAATCTTCCCCTTAAGAATACTTCATCTTGAGCGTGCCAGGGTGCTGGCTGCTCACTTTTCTAGATTTTTTCTTTTTTTTAAAAAAAAATCTAGTTCTCTTGTTAACAGAATTGTAAATCTAATTTCCTCTTCATATCTTTCGCATTCCCCTACCACAGGAGGTCACTTTCTACGCCTACCTTCTACACCCGTTCGCTGTGCCTGCCGACCGTGGTAGTGCGCTTCTCCCGCACTCGATCACTCCTGCGCTCCAGGCACCGTAGACCGGTTCCCACACTTCTCTAGCGTAGCAGGTGACAGCTATCGCCTTTTACGATAGGAGAGGAGGCTAGTTTTACAATTCCACTAATAATGGAGCTAGATTTGAAAGAAAAGACGTAAGAGTCTTAAAAAAAGTGATCACTTCGCTGATCGAATTGCTACAAAGTTTTTGATCTAGTGCCTGCAGCGAGGTACATTTCGTACTTCTGTTTGTTTCTTGAGTTATTAAGTGTTAGTGTTACATGGTGTTTCTTGGAGCTTTCTTTCCTTTTGTTCTTCTAGTATTAATAAAGAAACTCATCTCGCAGTAATTTGCATCACATACAAACCATCTTGGTTTAAAGCTCAAAAGCATGAATATGTTTGCGACAGTGAGGATACCTGGCATTATTATTATTATTTAGAGGATACACCTGACATTATTTCAAAAGTGTCGGATGGCCCAAAAAAGTTTATCCTGGACTGAATCACTGAATATATGCCAGAATTACCAATCATCCTTTGTGGCAATCAGGCAACTTACCCATCTCGTGACACGTGAAGCGCCAAAAACTCATCATGACTCGTGAGAGAAGGATCCTCCACCGTGCTCGGCATTCAATGATTCAATCCCTTGCAGGCCTGTTTGTTGTCCGACTAGAAATTGGCCGGTTGAGATCTGAGCCATGTTCAAGCTAATCAGTTGTCTGATCGGTGAGCAGAAGTTGGAAGACTAGGAATCTAGGATGATGGGCTGTGTTCATTTTTTTTTTCCTTTTTAGAGACAGAAATGGTGGACTATGTTCTTCCTAGCAAGAAAACCTTGTTCGAAAGGAGGAAAATTGCAGCAATTTTGAAGGAATTCTTCCGTTTCTTAGAATTGCTAATCGTTTGTGCCTACCTTGTCTTTGGAGTGCTGACCATGTTAACTGTTTACCGCCCAAGGTCCTAATCCATGGTAAAAATGTGAACACAGTAGTAACTGTAACCTCATCGACTCCTCCCCCGTTGATATTTCCTCCTTCCACTGCAACTGCCCCCACAGGACACAATGGCAGGTACTACAACTGGCTGTCCAGCACAGCATTTAAAGCCACCCCCTCCACTCCCTTCCTCCCTCACATCAGGGCCTTCATCAAGAAAAGAGTAAAGATCTAGGGCAAGAGAGAGAGGGGGGGCACTGTAGATCCTGAGTGAGAGAGAGAAGGAAAGAAAATTCGTGACAGAGAGATCGCCCCCCCACACAATGCCACCAGCCACCAGGTTGATCTTGCTCTCATGGGCAGCATCGCTGCTGCTGCTGCTCCTCCTCCTCCAGGGGAGAGGAGGCCACTGCATCATCAGCTTGGACGTGGAGATGGAGATGGACTCGGAGGGTCACAAGAGGCTGCTGTGGGAGGCAACCGCCAGCAGGCGGTACATCAGCTACGATGCGCTGAGGGGTGATGTGGTGCCTTGCTCGAGGCCAGGGGTGCCCTACTACAACTGCAGGATCATGACCACTGCCAACCCTTACACCAGGGGATGTGAGAGCATCACCAGGTGCAGGGATGTAGATCCCTAGGTTGCTGGGTGAATCAACCAATGGGGATCCCTAGCTCCTGCAATGTGTGGCTTCTTGCATTGTAATCCTGTTTTTCTTCTTCTTTTCTTGTTCTTTTTCTTTTCTTTTTCTTTTTTTGCCTTTGCTGGATCAGTAGGTGTAGTAAGGATTAATGGACGAATTACATGTTTAAGGATCTCTCTCTCTCTCTCTCACCTCACTCTTTTGCTTTGTGTGGAGGTGAATATGTGTGTGTATATATGTAGGATTGGGTTGCATGCTACATGGACAACCTTGGATTGGGATGTGCGTGTTGACGATATTGCTGGCATTGTAAGATTTTATATATTCATCAACAATGCCGTAAGTTAAGTTAGAGGAAAAAGAAAACTTCCTTGCGTTGGTATGTTTGGAACATCTGCTGTTGTAAGTTTGTGAGGACTGAGGAAGGCTCTGATGTGCGATGCAAGGAAAATGGTGGATCCGTGGATGCTACCAATTCATCAGAGCTTACGACGTATCGATGCAATTGAGCACTTTCAATCACATTAAAGGACGTTTTTTATAGTTGTGATGAAACGTTCTTTCTTGTGAAAGTAGGCCTGAATGAATGTAGAGTGTACTTAAATTATCACTAATGCTGTTGTTTCAGAAGGATTCATATACTTGAGTATCTCAGTCTTATAAAAAAGAAAAATAAATAGCATGACTCTAAAAACATGATGCATATATACTTTCTGCCGACTACAGACCTGAGACACCGACGAAATTGGAGAATTCATAATTTTTTAGAGGGATTTTGAAACTCGAGCAGAGTTTTTTTTTATAGAAATTTGGGGGAGAGGTACATAATTTATTAGTGGAACATAGGAAATTTTGGTAAGAAAAAATTGATCATTTGCATTTCGGCTTTAAAACTTTGGTACGACTTTTGTTCATCCTGATTTGTGGACTGGATGAACTATCACAGGCAACGTTGCCTCCATGCCTTTCAGTGTGGCTGTGGTGATACAAAAATCTGATCTGTAATCAGCTATCAGTTACTTCATCTATGGATGCACCGACACAATGCACTCTCTCTCTATATATATATACACGCGCGCGCGTATACATACATACATACAAATATTATGTGTACATATATGTGTATATATTAATATTTGTATATATATGTATGTCTGTGTGTGCGTATATGTATACATATATGTGTATATACATCTATGTATGTATGTCTGTGTGTGTATAGGAAAATGATTCCATACTCCTGGGTGTATGTATTCCCACCTCTAATGTACCGTTTAAATGATGTTATTATACCTTTTTATCTTTTTGAGTATACTCTAATACTGATTATAAGATACTCAAAAGTGAGTTCCATGAAAATTTTTATTAAAATCCACCCTTTATAGCATAATTTGTTTACATATTTCTTATACATATGAAAAAGGCTATGTAGAAAAAAAATAATGGGTCTGATGAAATTTTTTTAATCATGTTGTATTAGAGTATCTTGGAATTATTATTGAAATATACCGAAAGTGATAAAGGAGCATAAAACGTTTATTTAAGTGGTATATTAGAGGTAGAAGTATGTACTCCTGAGAGTACGGAAAAGACTTAACACACACACCCAATTAGATCCCTGGAAAGACAAATGTGGGCACTTCTGTTTTTGTATCTCATGATCAGTTATTAGAAATTAATTGGTTCAACTTGAGAAGTTTGGTTGTGATCTCTACGGCTCCTCTCTGTTCTCAACCCTATCGATCCCCTTTTGTAACCTTCTGCCAGCCAAGTCACTGCTCAGTGACACTGGCCTAATTCTAGACTTTGTAATCGCTTGAGCTATCATCAATTTTAGGGTGTGTTTGGTAGAGCTCCAGCTCCATCAGATTCGTGGATCTGGTAGAGCTGGGTATTTCCATCAAATCCTGGAGCTGGAGCTGTGAATACATTAAGTGCGTTTGGATAGATTATCTTATTTACATTTTAGACCAAAAATATAAACTTAATTCACTTTATTTTAGTCTACAAGTTTCAGATCTCAGGTGAAACTAGGATCTGGAGCTCTACCAAACAGACCCTTAATATCAAGTGGCGTCTAATCAATTCCTACGCCGTAGAGTTCTTAAGAAAGTAAAAATACAATGTCGGTGTTGTGCGCTTGGTCTCAAAATTTCATATGAAACAGAATTATTCCTTTGGTTTTACTTACGGGGGCCTAAACGCAGAAAGTAAATGCAATTGTTATGTACTCATGTGTCGGAGTAGCTATTGGTGGGCATCACGGACACGCCGTTAGGCCCCTCAGCTCCAGTTAGCTAGATCCACGGATTGCAACGTCTACAGGACGAAATGCCACAGCTGTAATGTGTGCACCGACACCTCCAATAATGGCCGCCCTGAGAGGCCTACCGCGGCATAGAGACCCCTGTATAATTGAAGGCGTAGCCGCCGGTGCAGCTGCAAAAACGCGGCAGCGTATGTATGACACGCCGGAGATGGTACGCACATACACAGACGGGCAAAGGTATCTTCAGATCTACGCAGCATTTTTGCCCTACCAACAGCAGCACGTGAAAATTTTCACTTTGTGATACTTTTACGGTTTTACCTTGCATCCTATGCTGCCGATAGTTTCACGCTATTTGACCTTCTTTTAGCGATTCCTTAGACAGAAACAGCACAAAAGGAAAAAGAAAAAGGAAAAAAAAAAAAAGAGACAAGGGCAGAATGCTCATGATGAGACCAAGGGTAAGCAGAAACCATATGGAAGATTATTGGCAAACACACTATATTCCACGATTCCAGGCGAACAATTCCTAGGTAAAAAGAATCATGGAATGAGGATGTACACACCAAACCAGATGAGGCGGGAGTCGGTTATTAACTTCTTTTTTTTTTTTTTTGAATTTTGGCTAAAAGCTCCGACATTCAATAGAAGAAGAACAGCCGGACTATAGTTTGCACAGATATCCACACACACGCAAGCGCCCGCAACTGTACCTGGCTCCGACGCGCACCTAGACGAGTCCAAGACTCAACCCGGGCCGGCGAGCTCGCTATAGCGACGCTGGCCATCCGAGCGAACTATCTTAGACGAGCAGACAAAATCCGTAAGGCATCAAAGTAGGGGCAGCGCGGCGTGCGGCATTGTGTCGCAGTGAAGAGGACGGTTTAGAAGGGGCAAAGCGGATGGAATGATCCGCAGAGAAGACCACCACACGCCATGCTGCTGTGTCGTCCTACTCCTTGTACTACATGCTATCGAGCGTGAAGCCTGGCATGTCAAAGGAGGTGGCGAACTTCTCGACCTCGGCCTTGAGGTTCTCGATGTCCTTGTTGTTCACCAGGCCCTTGGAGAAGTCCTTGAGCAGTTTGCCGCGCTCCTTCTGGATGTTCAGGCAGATGGTCACCGCCTGGTGGAGGAACTCGGCGATCTGCTCAAAGTCCTTCTCGACCAGACCCCGGGAGGTCATCGCCGGAGTACCTGAAAACCATAACCAGGATCCATTGAGAAACACTGTTTCCATATTCCAGCAGTTAGAACAATCCAATAGTTGAACGAATTTCCATAAGTGCTCTGCTCACAATGAAATAACATTTGTTTTGTACATGAGTAGGCTTCTATAGAAGCAAATGAGGGGTAAGTAATCACTATATTCCCTTCATTCATGCTTTAAATTAGTAGTTGTGCAACTTTCAAAAAAGTGATGCATATAAGCACCTCCACTTGTATATTTGCATCAGCTATGAACAAAAGGCTCTATCCTGAAGCTAGGAGTGCACTAATATAGCATAGTTTAATATTTGGATTTTGCTGGATCTTTGTTCATACTCATGAATCGATTGCATAGCACAACAGTTCTGCTGGCAATAAGCATAATCCATAACCATGACATATCAGTATGACACCGTCTTCCTGTGAAGCGCGTCAGCTTTGCTAACAATCCAATAGTTGAACGAATTTCTGTCATGCCCTCTGCTAACAATGAAATAACATTTGTTTTGTATATTTGCGTCAGCTGTGAACAAAGGCTCTATACTGAAGCCAGGAGTGCAGTAATTTAGCATAGCTTAATTTTTGGATTTTACAGGGTCTTTGTCCGTACTCATGAATCGATTGCATAGCACAGCAGTTCTGCTGGCAATAAGCATAATCCATAACTATGACATGTCAGTATGACACTGTCTTCCTGTGAAGTTTCTCAGCTTTGCTAACACCTAACAGGCAGTTTCAGATTGAAGTATTAGAACGGGGATGATCTTGGGCCTGAAGGCAAGTGTCTTCAACTGCTGCGGTTGTTGTAACCCATAAAACTTTTATGACACCAACTGGCCTGAGTTTAACACTTTTAGCCACCAGTTCATTAAAATTTCTCAAGGAAACAATTTTTTGTTAGAAAATGTGAAGGATCGACAGTCAAATGGCACCAAATTATCATGTACCTTCAGTGGTTAAGACATCTAGTGGTGCCTTGGGAGTATAGTCCTCCTTCACATGAATGAAAAAGGAATAAAGAAAGAAAAAGAATCTAACACTCTATTTCGACCATAGATACTATATGCTACTTATGTACTACTTGTAATGGGAATGTAAAAAGTGGTCCATGCCTTACAGTCCCAACACTATATACTCGTTGTAATGGGAATTTTGAAAGTGCCACCAGGCAAAATATGGCATAACAGGGCATGTGAATCAGGTAATTGGTATCCCATTACAAACGAATGTCTGAAATATTTAAATTTTATTATTTTCAGAACAACTTTCAGTTAATGGTTGAAAAGGGCTGTATCCAAAGGTAACATCATAACAACTCAGTCCATAATAGTCCATAACATGGACTTCTTTTATCGCAATTAAAAATGGCCCCCTTTGAACATCATAACAACTTAGTCTGTAACATGGACTTCTTTTATCACAATTAAAATTGGCCCCTTTGACAGTAGTCACAAGCCACAATAACCCAAATTATTCAATCTCAACTGTGCATAACACGAAGTAAAGAGTAATAATTTATTGAGGCTTGAAGCATCAACACATTTAAGTAGATGAAATGATACTGACCGATGCGGACACCACCGGGAGCCAATGCACTACTGTCACCAAAGACAGCATTCTTGTTCAGTGTAATGTTGCAAAGGTCACAAAGTTTTTCAACCTTGTTACCTACAGACATAAGCCAACATTGGAATAAGTACTAATAGGACTGATAGACAATAAACTGCAATTGAACTGTTAATGCAAAAGATCTGCATACCAGTCAAGCCAAGAGGGTGAAGATCCCAGAGAACAAGGTGGTTCTCAGTTCCATCGGTCACCATCTTGTAACCCTTGGTCATGAGATAGTTTCCGAGGGTAACAGCATTGGCCTTGACTTGCTTTGCATATGCCTTGAATCCAGGTGTCATGGTTTGTTGCAGGGCAACAGCGAGGGCAGCAATCTGGTGGTTGTGAGGACCACCTTGGAGAGATGGGAATACCGCGAAGTTGATCTTGTCTTCATAGTCATACACTGCACCCTCAGGCTGGCCCTTCTTGGGAGGCTTAGGGCCTTTTGTTAGTAGCTGAATTCTTACTCTCATTGAGAGAGGATGACAATAGGAGTTGGGGCAATTTTCTTGTTTATTTCTCACACAATGCCATGCCAACCTGAGGGGTTGGGGTTACATATTTATAGGGGCCAAGGCAGGCCAAGTATATGCTAAGATGCTAGTCTAAGATGCTAGTCTAAGATGCTAAGATGCTAGTCTAAGATGCTGTCCTTAGATGCTGTCCTAAAGTAGTCTAAGATGCTGTCCTACAAAAGTAGTCTAAGATGCTATCCTAAAGCGCCTAAGATGTCCTGTCCTGCAAAAGAACTACATGAGGACCACAAGGACCAACGGTACAAGGACTTATTCCATCATTCTCCCCCTAAGTCTTGTCCGTCGTCTTGTGGAAACGTTGGACCATCCCGTCCCGGAGCGAAGCTCAAGGAACTTGATCCTCCCAAGGGCTTGGTGAGCGTGTCCGCAAGTCGATCCTTAGTGTTGATGTAACGCGCCTTGATCGTCCTTCGTCCAAGCAATCCCGGATGAAATGGTACCTCACCCGGATGTGCTTGCTCGCTCGTGAAAAACGGGTTCTTTGCGGGCAGAGCGGACTTGTTGCCCACCCCGAGTTCCACCGCCAGTGTCTCTCGCCGAGGAGATCACCGAAAGCGAAAGCAAGCCAAAGTGCTCGAGTCGCGGTGGAAGCCGCTATGTACTCGGCCTCGCGAATGACAGGCCACCACTTGTCGCTAATCGATCGCCACTAACGAGACACTTGCCGAGGAAGAAGAGAATCCCGCCGTGTTTTTCTTTGGTGTCGATGTCGCCGCCGTGGTCGCTGCCGTCAGAGCCGACGAGGTGTGCCTCTCCGTGGCACCTCGGGTAGTAGAGGCCGTGGTCGAGAGTCCCCGCAACATAGCGGATGATCCTCTTCACGACTGTTGGTGCTGCGTCGCTTCGCCGCATTGATGAACCGACTAACGAGCCGACGGAGAAAGCCGATCCCGTGTGTGTGGACGAGGTAGCGAGGCTCCCCACAAGACGCCGCAGATCGCAGAAGGCCCACCTTCCGTCGTGTCGTCATGGCTCGGCCACCGCTCCTCCATCGGAGTGAGTCTTTGGGTTGCGCCGGTGAGCCCAACCACTCAACGACTCGCCATGAGGCGGTGCAGCGGCGTGATTCCGAGTCGCCCCGTGCACCTCGATCCCTGTAGAAGGAGAGAGGCCCTGTGTCACTCATTTGGAAGGTGACCTTCATCTCTTCCTTGAATGTCGCCACCTCCACGCCCTGGTGCCGGTGATCACCAAGTCGCCGACGAGACACCCACCGCCAGTATGCTTCCACCATTGCCCGCCGCAGATGGCGCCTCGTCGCGGGCTTTGCTCAAGCCCATCCTTTTGAGCGTGGAATCCAACTTGGCATTCCACGCCCTCGGTGCCTGCCGCAAGCCATAGAGAGCCTTGCGCAGCGCGAAGCACCTTACCCTCCTTGCCGGGAATCGCAAAACCCGTGGTACCGGTGCACGAGACCTCCTCCTTCAAATCACCGCTAAGAAATGCCGATTTAACGTCCATGTGATGAACATGCCACCTTCCGGGCAGCAACAAGAAGGAGAAGTCGCGACGATTCCATCCGCGCCACGGGCGAAGGCATCGCCGGTCGACCCCTCGCCGCACGAAACCGCGGCTACCAAGCGAGCCTTGTGCTTGACGATGGCGCCGGCTTCATCCTCTTCACTTGAACACCCACTTAAGAGTGATCGCGCGATGACCACGAGGAGATCAAGAAGCTCCAGCGCGGTTCTTCTCAACCGCATCCATCTCTCGATCGATCGCGCAGACGCCATGCCGCGGTCTCGCGCCTCCGCGAAAGAACGAGGCTCGCCGTCGTCACACGCAAGATGCAATCGCGCCTCCAGATCGCGAGGCACCGCCCCGCGACCGGCCGGTCGCCGAGAAGGTTTCTATCGTGACGATACCGCAGCTGCTCGCCGTCGTGGTACACGCCGACGCGCCTCATCGGGAGAAATGGGAAGCGAACTCCACCGCCGCGGTCGACACTAGCCGGTGTCGAGTGGACGTGCGGAGGAGGTGGCTGCGTCTTTGGAGCGTGGAGTTGCTTACCGTGGTGGTGTTGGCGAAAACTTGTTGCGGCGAAGTTGTGGCGGGGAGCATGACATCGAGTTTGCGGAAGTTCGGGGACGGGTAGACATGCTTGGTGAAGAGGAGCCGCCTACTCTCAGCCTTTGAAGTGGACGTACTCGACGTTGAAGTCGTTGCACGTCGGAGTCGAGCCATCGCCCACCGCTTGTCCCATGCCCATCTCGCTTCGTTGAACACTACGTCGTAGCGCGCAGGCGCACACGCCAGGTCCTCGATCAAGAATGCGGAGGCCTTCGAGCCCTCCGCGTAGCCGGAGAACACCCCGGAGCTTCGCCGCCGAGCTTGCCGATGTGGCTAAGCTCTTTGACGAACACGAGGCACCAAGACCCAGAGGTGAGACCGCCGGCTTGCCCATGCCAAGCCTCGACGGCCCCGCCATTGAGAGCCTTGGTGGGCGGCGGTTGAGGATGTAGACGGCCGTCACCACCGCCTCTCCTGAAGAGGCAGTAGATCCCCTCGCTGAGGAGGGCCCGAGCCATCCCCACAACCGTCTGGGTTTGCGCTCGCCGACGACGCTGCTTCGCCGCGGTCAGACGGCGGAGTAGTGGCGCTAATGCCCTCATCTGCGACAAGACGACGCGAACTCACCGCCGTGAATTCGCCGCCAGATTATCGGCGCTGCGACGACGCAGCCTTTGCGTCAGATTCCGCTCTCGCAGCGACTGCAGCGCTACCGATGGCATCCGCAGCCTCTCCTTGCCGCCGAGAACCATCACCCACATGTAGCGGGAGAGGTCGCCGACGAAAGCGCAGAAAGTAGCGTCGTCCTCTCGTGTGGCCGGTGTCACCGCCACACAAGTCCTCGGCACGAGCTCGGCCGATCCTTGACTCTAAGCTCGACCGCTTGGGAAAGGAGCCGCCTCGCTTTGTCAACACGCAGACGCCGCAGAATCGCTCCACGTGGTCGGCGCGGAGGTCGCAAGACCATCTCGCTGGCACCGAGCCTCTTCAGGCCTCAAAGTGAAGGTGCCCGGCGCCATGCCATCGCCACGCCGCGTCGTCCCGACGAGCAACAAGGCGAGAGGTTGTGCCACCGCGACGTTGAGGACGTAAAGTCGATTGATGCTTCGGTTACCTTGGCAAGGAGGCGACGACGGTGATCCCAAATCCTCATGACTCGCTCTTGATCGCCACGCATGAAGCCGTTTCATCCACCGCCCCAAGTCGATGATAGAGTTCCTCAACGCGGATGTAGTAGACTCGGTGAGCGACTGCGGTTTCCGTGACTCGGCGGTGAAGAGGACAGAGCCGATGCCCTTGATCTCCACGCTGGAGGCGTCCCCAAACTTGACGGAGCCTCGGACGTTGGAGTCAAGCTCGGTGAAGAACTCCCGTCGACCGGTCATGTGATGGGTAGCGCCAGTGTCGAGGCACCACCCGTCAATCTTGTCGCCGCCGAGTTGTCGCCAAGAAAGGCGGTGCTCTCGGCCATCAAGGTGGAGGAGATTCGCCGGCCGATCTTGCCGGAGATAGCTCGATGCTTGCGTGTGCGAGAGCAAAGCCGCTCTTCTTCCTCCACTGCGGCGACGTGGGCTCGCCACGCCGTGGTCGGCGACACTCCTTGGCCCAATGGCTGCTTGCCACGCTTGGCGAGTCGAGTCTCTCGGCTTTTGGTTGCCGGTGGCGCCACTGGCGCCTCACGGGCGTCACCTCGACGCCTCGCGCTTCTTACCGACGCGTTCAGCGCGCTTTTGCTTAAGCGCGAAGGCTTATGGCACTGTCGCGAAGAGGACTCTTCTTCCCGACACCGGCAGCCTCCCATCGTTCTTCGAGTGAGATACGACTTCCGCCGATGGTGATAGGCCCCGAGAGAGATCGTGGTTCATCATCGCCGATTTACCTTGAGGCAACCTATCGCCTCTTCGACGACATCGGAGAGATCCAGCAGAGACTTCGACGAGCGAGCGATCCGCTTGTACTTCTCGGGGATGCAACGGAAGCTTCCGGACGACTCTCTCCTCGTCGAGGTGTCGCCGCCGAATCGCACCATCTTCTGCAGCAGAGTGTTGAGACGGAGAGCAAAGTCGTCAACGCCCTCACCGCTTGAAGGCGAGCTTTCCCACTCCTGCGGCGCTGCGCAGGTGGTCTTGCGCGCGGTTGCCGCCGCCGTCGTGCGCGGCGATGGCATCGAGCCTCCTTGGCGATTCGCTTGTTGAAAGCGAAGCGCATCTCGGCGAGCTGCAGCTATGAGGGCATCGGCGCCGTCGATCCTCGTAGTAATCGACGCCGCCGCATCAATCGCTTCCCACATGTGCCGCACTGGCCGTACCGCATCACCGCGCCCACTCGACGTAGTTGGTCTTGGCGGTAGGCCATCCATCGCCGGACCGACGCCCCGACAATGGCCGGATCCTGGTGACCATCGTCGGCCGGTTGGGAGAGCCGCGCTACCAGAAGGCCGCGATCTCCGCCGACCGCCGCCGCCACGGGAGGCCGCTAGCGCGTCCGCTACCGTTCGGCCGCCACCACGCTCATGGAGGCGCGATCGCCCACTCACGCCTGCTCATGAAGCCGCCTCACTCGCCGGCTTGGGCCCCACGCCGATGCCGCCGCGGCGACAGGCGCAGAGTCGCTGAGCTCTCTGTCGCGCAGAGCTCGAAGCTCTCTTGCCGCGACGCGCCGCGATCCGCCGCCGCCGCCGCTTCCACTTCGCTTCTTGCCGCCAGCTTCTGCCGCCTTGACCTTGCCGCCGCTTCTTGCCGTCGCCAGAGTCTCTCTGCTTTGCCGCTGGCATGATCTTCGCCGCGGCAACCTCGGCCTCCTCACGGGTTGCAAGGCGAGGCGCACCGAAGGCCGAGATCGCCCCGGACATGGCGCGCTAGTAGAGGGGTCCGCTAGGGAAGAAGTCGCCTCATTTAGCCGCTTGTCTGCTCAGAGATGAAGGGCGAAAGGTGAACACTGCTATAATGTGAGTTAGAGGCGTGGGAAGGAGATGAGCAAGAGATGTTTAGGCTAGGTGAAAGAACGGCTCTGATACCACTTGTTAGTAGCTGAATTCTTACTCTCATTGAGAGAGGATGACAATAGGAGTTGGGGCAATTTTCTTGTTTATTTCTCACACAATGCCATGCCAACCTGAGGGGTTGGGGTTACATATTTATAGGGGCCAAGGCAGGCCAAGCATATGCTAAGATGCTAGTCTAAGATGCTAGTCTAAGATGCTAAGATGCTAGTCTAAGATGCTGTCCTTAGATGCTGTCCTAAAGTAGTCTAAGATGTCTGCCCTACAAAAGTAGTCTAAGATGCTATCCTAAAGCGGCCTAAGATGTCTTTCTCTGCAAAAGAACTACATGAGGACCACAAGGACCAACGGTACAAGGACTTATTCCATCACCTTTCCTGTAGAAGATCATGCCAGCCCTTGGTCCTCGGAGAGACTTGTGTGTGGTAGTGGTAACCACATCACAGTACTCAAAAGGGATTTGCAGCTTCCTGAAAAAACAAAAGAAATAATAAGCACATTTACAAACCATAGGATTAAGCCAACATTAATATATTCTTTAATCATCAATCTGTTTTGGTAATGCCTGAAACACTCAAAGAAAGATGGTATTACAGGATTGACAAAATCAATAGGACCTTCTATTACATTCATAACTTTGTTAAAATCAAAAGGACCTTCTATTACATTCATAACTTTGTTGATCAGTATACTTCATAGACGTATTGCGCTTTTCCCATTAGCAGACATCACAAGAAACTGAGGAAAATAATGTCAAATGTGCAGTTCTGATGACTAATAAGAACCCTACATCGGGAATATGCATACATCAGTAATTCTAGTAGACAGCTGTACCACTTGATATTTGTCCAATATGCTTGTACAATTGAGTCAACAAGTATTATATTTGTACCATCCAACACATTGAGTCAGTACCCGCTGTCCTATGTATGACTGATATCTGAAGACCTTACATTCACAAGGTTAATCAGTGCACAACTGATATTTTCAGATTATCTTCAAATATATGAGATGAAGCAAAAAGTCAACTACATTTCATTAATGCATTACCATAGTTATTAAGGTGGTAAGGCGAGGAGAGGCGCCAGACCACCGCCTGGATGGCTAGGCACTTATGGCGTGTGGCAAGGCGACGCCATATTAACCAGCAGATAGTGGCAATCGGATGAGGAAATAGGAAATAAATTGAGATAGGGCAAAGGGAAATTGCCAAAAAGAGCCAACCAGGCCACCCAGGACCCAGTCAATAAAACCCAACAACACAACAACTTAACCCACCTCACCCTGCACTCTGTGCCCTAAAGAGCCAGCTGCCAACAACATCGCCGCCAGAACAAGGGCAAGCCAGAGGAGGGGAGGAGTGGGGCACCACGCACTGCAGCCGAAGCTTGATCTTGCTGCTCACTGGTCACTGCCGCCGAAGGAGACGGTTACAGAGAGCAGTAACAGAGTGGCGGCGATCCTGAGCCAGATCTGGTGGTGATGAACCGAGATTCGATGGCAGTGGCCCGAGATCCGTTATGGCAAGCCAGTGGCAACGACGAATAGGTGGCTTCAGAAGTAGATCTGCTGCCCCAACCCAACATGGATATGCTGCCTCCTCTAATCACCTTTTGCCTGGCTTCTTCCCCACCTCCCTTGCTCATAACGCGAGGTGACAGCCATGGTGACAGTCCTCGAGCGCCTCCACACCTAATTGACGATTAGGCGACGCCTTAATAACCATGTGCATTACACATGAAGAATTCCACATTCAAAGAGTACACTAAAGCCCATGCAATAAGTCAGTGCGGTGAATTTTAAAAAGCACTTAGTTTTTCCACTTTTGGCAATTCCAGTTAGTTGAAAGAATCATTTTAGGAACCACAATAGCAAAACTTTACTAGAAATTGTAAGGATTCCCATAACTAACTAGATTCCACAGTGCAACACAGCGCAGCAACCACAAACTAGCCCTAGAAGTCAAAGGCTCAAAGCAAGGTGCCTACCAACCCATGGGTACCAGCAGATTGTGCATTAACACTTTAATACAAAGTTAGACATCATGCATGCAACAAGTTATGCAGCAGATTGTTTGTGGGCTTCCACTGTGCATCAATTATAGGTGCAAGAATGAACTACAAGTTCAAGAAGGTAGTAATCAATATGAGTTTGAATGAACATGCATGCATGGAGCCCAAACTTGTTCTTTTCTATGTGCACAACAGCACAGACATGTATCGAGCAATTGTGGTGTATGTTCATTTAGAAAGGATAGCAGTGTGTTGATGTGCATGAGCACCCTACCTTTGCTCTGTCAAATGCACTTCTCCTTACCGCTTAACTTAAAAAACAGTTGCAATTATATAAAACTGTATTGGCAATTTGGTCTTTTACAACATTTTATCAATGTTCATTTTAGTTCTTTCCTAAATCCTATTGTAGTCTCTTACTTTCCCTTCATTACCACAATATGTTGCACTTTTAAGCCTGAACTATAGATTTGTAGACAGACTGTTATATCCAAACATTAATTTAGTTGATTTTCAATCTCCTACCGGTCAGAAATAGTAGTACATATGTTTAACAAAAATATACATTTGATCCACCGAATACCATAAGGAAGGTTGTGAACAAGGTGGGACAACAGTAACTCAACAAGGAACGCATGATAATTATACAAATTAATTATCATAACTATCGTAATCAGAGAAAGAGATTGACCAAAACAACAAAGACAGCAATGTCCTTGCAAGATTTCCCAGTTCCGAACAAACCCAACACCCAATTAGACAAGCATAGATCTAATATATGCATACCAGTGTTTCCCCTAGAAGGCTGTTTAGCCCGCCTAAGCGGCGTCTAGGCGCTAGGCTAGGCCCTCCCACCTAGCCCGCCTAGTCAGCAGCCGGTGTGCCGCCCCCCTACCCCTAAGGGGAACACTGATGCATACAGTTAAAAAGATCCAATATTTCGATCACATACAACCCCAAAACCAATCAACTATATCACAAAATAAGATCCAAGCAACCGAATCTCCCAGGTCCATATCCATTTCAGTCCAATCACAACACAGCCGGCAAGTGCTTTTCACCATCCAGATTCCAGATCCCAAAATCCAATTTTAATGCGAATGAGAAGGCAAATGCAGACGCACAAAACAGATCATCAATCTTAATGCGAATATTCAATTTCTTAATGTAACCAAGCGAGATCAGTCTGTCATGATTATACCTGCGCGGCGACAAGGCCGCTGATGTGTGCCATGTCGCAGAGGAGCATGGCCCCGACCTTGTCGGCGACCGCCCTGAGCGTGGCGTAGTCCCAGTCCCTCGGGTACGCGCTGCCACCGCAGATGATGAGCTTGGGGCGGAAATCCATGGCCTTCTCCTCCAGCTTCTCGTAGTCAATGTAGCCGGTGGCGGAGCTCACCTTGTACGGCAGGCTCTCGAAGTAGATCGAGGTGGCGGAGATCTTCTTCCCGCCGGCGGTGTAGTACCCGTGTGTGAGGTGGCCGCCGGAGGGGAGGTCGAGCCCCATGATCCGGTCATGCGGGTTGAGGAGCGCGGTGTAGGCGGCGAAGTTAGCGGGGGATCCCGAGTACGGCTGCACGTTGACGCCCCAGGCAGCGGCGTCGAGGCGGAAGGCAGCGAGCGCGCGGTCGCGGCAGAGGTTCTCGATCTCGTCGATGACGTCGTTGCCGCCGTAGTAGCGGTTGCCCGGCATGCCCTCGGAGTACTTGTTGGTGAGGGGCGAGCCCAGCGCCTCCATGACGGCGAAGGAGGTGAAGTTCTCTGAGGCGATGAGCTCGATGCCGCTGCGCTGGCGCCGCTTCTCCCGCTCCAGCAGGTCGAAGACCTGCGGGTCGGCGGCGGCGAGTGGGGTCAGCCCCCACGACGCGACGGGGTCCATGGCGGCAGCGGGGGAGAAGGATACGGCGAAGCGGTGACGGTAGCGGGGGAGGGGGAGGGAGGCGAGCGGGTTGGGAGTGGTAGGGATATATAGGGGTGGAGGGGAGGAGGGCGCGTGTGCAGATGGATGGTGCGTGGTGGCCGTGGGTACGGGCGACGTGTTCGACGAAATGCGCGGGGAGTGGGGAATGTTCCGCTCTGAGTGTGTTTGGTGCTGATATATGTGTTTGGGGGTGTTTGAATGAAATTATCTTGTTTTGGATAGTGTGATTTAAATTTGAGGAATATTTTTAATAAATAATGGTTATTTTATTCATCCAAAATAATAGAATCAAATGGTACATGATCATTCCATCCTATTCAATCTCCTTCCACCAACCAACACACCTTAACTTGCAGTCGTGTGCATAACATTGATTCAAAAAGCGGCGGTTCAGATCAATTCAGAATACAATAGCAAATCACTGTAGCAATTTTGCACTGTATCAAATACTGTAGCACATGGTTTGGAAGATCTGGATCATCTGTTTGCTCTATCGGACGTCCTAGATCTGTGGGGATTACACTAGAACCTTGTCCGGTGGAGTGTCGGTCGGGGTTGGTGTGGGTGCAGTACAGGTGGGCAGATGGGTTACGTCAAACGGACTTGTCTGAAGTCTGGCACTATAGACACGTCATAGGCATAGCGCAACCCGACAGTAAATGAATCGTGCCGGCATGGCTCAATAGGTCAGGCTATGCTTGGGTCAACACCCCAGCATGGAACAACACGTACAGTGTTGAGACGACACGCATGGTCTAGGCACAGCTCGGCACGACACAATTCATTTATAGCACGGTACGGCATTGTGCAGCCCGTATAGTCGAAAACATAGTCGTTTTTAGTTGTTGTAGGCTTAAAAATTCAAAAAAAATTTAAAAAATTCCAAATTTTTTCTTATAAATAGAGTAGCACCCCCCTCATTTCTTCATTTGAAAACTTGCAATCTCTTTGCATTCTCTTGTGAAATTTTTTTACTCTTGCTGATAATTTGGCAAAATTCTAAATAATTTTGCCAAAAATCCAAAAATTAGAAATCTTGCTTCGGGCTTCTATTAAGAAATCAAGGTGAAAATAGTGATTTAATTTTTCATTGTCCTTATTATTTTCAATGAGATTAAATTAATAATAGCATAATTATTTCTTGTAGTTTCCTTCATGGAGAACTAGCATTTTGCGTCCTTCCTAGCTTCTAATTTTGGGATTTCACCGGAGAAGCTTCTTACATCCTATCAAGCTGAAGAGGCTGCAATACCTCTACCATCTTCAGGCTCTACAAAGTGCTACAACATTGATAAACACCGGGCAAAAGGATCAAGATGCAATATATAGGGAGCCTAGGAAGATTTTGAATAGATTTTTGAGACATCAGATGGCGTTCAGAGCAAGTATGCTATTTGTAAATATTGTAAGTATAAATTAACTGCGAAATTTTCAGGTGGAACGGGTCACTTGAAGAGATATTCTGAGAGTTTAAAAAAATCGAGAGCGGCTATGAGACAAACACAAGCGCAATCTGACCTCGATTATACAAGACATTATCGACTACAATCCGTAAGTAGCTTGTGTATCTCTTTTTCATTTAATCGCTTTTTAAGATCTATCTTTAAATTTTGATGAGTTACCAGCATTTGAAAACTATATTAGGACAGCTCATAATCTAGGTTTTTTGCAGTTTCTAGATAGATAATAACTAGAGATCTGATTAAATATTATAATAATTATCATAGTAAGCTAAAAGAACTCTTTAATACCTACATTTTTTCTATGTCTTTGACATCAGACATACGGAGTGGTAAGGCTAAGGAGGATTACCTTAGTGTAGTTGCTCATTACGTAAACAATGACTAGTAATTAGAGAAGAGAATTATATTATTCAAATTAATGTATGTAGCATACACTGATAAGAATATTACTGATTGTATTATAAAAGTTGTAGAAGATTTTGGCCTTATAGATAAATTTTTTGCAATAACATTAGATAATGCTACAGCAAACACTTTTGCAATGACCATTCGTACTCTGCTTTTTAATTCGTATGCCAAATCTTTCTTGTTACATCAGTGTTGTGCTTGCTATATTATTAATATTTAGTTAAATCTAGTTTGAAGAGGTTAAACTCATATGTAACTGTGAGGTTTTCCTGTAGTAGCTGGTTAATCCTAAAAAACCTCACAGCTCTAACAGATTCCTTAGCTTAGGCCATTTCATCATCACTTGGGTCTTCCTAGGATCGGTTGCCACTCCTTAATCCGAGATTATATGACCTAAGTACTCTAATTGCTTTCAAGCAAAAGTGCAGTTCGATTTTTTTTACGAAGAATTGATGCTCTTTCAGATTCTGCAACACTGTCTTGAGGTACTCAACATGAGAATTCATATCAAGACTGTATATTAATATGTTGTCAATAAATACTAATACAAATCTCCTGAGATAAGCTGCTAAATGGAATTCATCACACATTGGAACGTGGCCAGTGCATTTGTGAGACCAAACGGCATCATTTTGAATTCATAATGACCTTGATGGATTTTAAATATTGTTTTAACTTGTCCTCTTCCCTCATACGAATTTGATAATAACCCGCTCTCAAATCAAGCTTAGAAAAGTACTTAGTGCCCACCAATTCATCCAATAATTCATCAATTACTGGCATAAGGAACTTATTCTTGATAGTCAAGTCATTTAAATGGTGATAATTAACACAAAATCTCCATGATCCATCCTTCTTTTGTACCAATAACACCGGGGACGCGAAAGGGCTTACACTGGTTGTAATGATTCCAGCCTTAAGCATTTCAGCAACCTGTCTTTCGATCTCATCTTTATGCAAAGGAGAATACCGATAGGGTCTTGAGTTTACCAGAGGAGCATTTGGAACTAATGTTATGGCATGATCATACTCCCTTTTTGGAAGTAATCCTTTGGGTTCACTAAATACATCTAGGTACCAATCCAGTATTTCCCTGACTGCTTCCGGTATAGGTTCACTCTTTTCTTCACTTTTAGAAGCAACTACTGCCAATGCCCATATCTCATTACTCTTCCTCCACTTATCTAGCTGTTCCATTGTAAGAGCTTTGAGTTTAACTCTCTCGGCCTCCTCCACACCCCTCAGTATAATTCTTCTACCTTTGTGATCAAACTCCATTGTTTTTTCTCTCCACACTACCTTGAAAAAGGTAATCAGTGGCGGTTCGAAACTACCATCAGTGGCGGTTCGAAACTACCATCAGTGACGGTTTTCGAACCGCCACAGATTTAGTGCCACTGATAATCCAGGATTATCAGTGACGGTTCTAGAACCGCCACAGATAACATTATTTGTGACGGTTTTTGGCTAGAACCGTCATCGATACTCGATATCGGATGACGTTCGAGCCAAAACCGCCATCGACATTAGTACTATCGCGACGGTTTTTGGCTAGAACCGCCATCGATATTTATGATATCGATGACGGTTCGAGCCAAAACCGCCATCGATAGTACTAGTATCGATGGCGGTTTTGGCTAGAACCGTCACCGATAGTACGACACGGAAAATAAAAAGCGGCATTTGTGGCTAGCCTCAGCAAGCTAACCATGCCCTCAGATGAAAAATAATCACGCATAATAGTGTATGGATTGTTGGAAAAGATGAGAGCGTAAATCATCCAAGCGTGTTTTGAGCAAAGAAATACTTACCATTCTATCATCGAAAACACTTCTCACAAAGACATAATTTTGGAAGGTGTATGCATACCTCGTGGTTGGGCATAGAAAGCATCGAGTATGTTGAAATGATCAGACCAACATCCTGTTGTGGAGGTGTGGTAGGCCACCAGCTCAATGAAAATAACAGATGTCTCAATTGCGATCCCATGTGAACTCATCAAAATAAGTTGAGATAGCCAACCTTTCTCGATGACCGATAGTAAAATGAATCAGAATACGATGTAATTTTTGTCATTTAGAATAATATGGTCTCAAGTTCATGATGTACATACTAGTTCTGTTATATGAATACATGAGATAAAATACAAAAACATACCTAGAAGCTGCGATGTAAAATCCAACTTGGGAGCTTGAGTATGGCATCTTAAGATGAAATGAAAGCAATTCTTGGCTAAAGCACTTAAGGATGTGTCACTAAGATTCATGGCTAACTGCAGCAATGCGGCACTCTTTACAGAACATCAACCATTTTCGTGGGCTTCTTGGCGCTGATTCGTGCGATGGCATTTGGCTTGGAGTCCATCACTTTTTGTTCCTTAGTGCTCTCGTAAATAATTCAAGTCCCTAGAATATGCACATCATCGAGCAAAAGCGATTCAAGATCAAGACCGAAATCATCGGACAAAAACATCTTAAAGAAAGAATATTACCTTCACTGGTTCTTTTCAGATTGAGCAGTGTCCGAAAGTTTGAGTTTTTCATTGGCTCCTGTGGAATGAACAGAGATGGATCATCACAAAGAAAAAAACTCTACATGATAAGGTCACCTAAATGACCGTGCACACACTCATCACCTTGTATATATGATCACTCACCAAAAAACTTGGCATTTATTCCAGATTTTATACCTCCCGCTATTTGGCAGAGGTACCATATGCCAAGATTAGTCGCGATCCTCGTCAAGAAACACAAGAGGTCGGGGCAAAGAAAATTTCAGCATGCCATGGGTCACTAATATTCATGAGCACGTTTATGGAATCCATTGTTTATTGTCAAGTAACCGGATTTTCTTCCGATAATGATAATAAAACAGCTTAGGATAATCAAATGGTTTTGACAAAGTTTCTAAGCAACAGTTATAGGATGCTCAAACTCACCAATCCACTACCATTTGATGGATTGATTCAATGTCAATGCTAATTTGAGAAAGGTCAACTTTAACATCATTGACTGTGCATATACAATGAACTACATGAATGCTTACAACACAAAAAATGTTCCGAGCATTAATACAAATTTCACTATTCTCGCAAAAGCACACAAAAATGTGCTCAAGACTATTTAAAAGTAGGAAGTTTACAACAAAATGACAAGAATTATCTCGCAAAAAAAAGAATAGTGATGAGATGTAATATAATTCAGACACAACCAAATGTATCAAATGCATGGCTTATTTATGGCATAAAATTAAGAGGTTTGAAGGATCCAACCTTCTTAGCTGGTTTCTTCTTTTTTGGCTTTGCCGGTTTAGCAATTGTAGCTCCATAATCTTCAAGCACCTGCATCAAAATCGATGAGTGACAAGTGAAACAAAAAGCATTAATGGAAACACAAAACATTAATTGAAACATGAGCCAAGCGTGGTCTCAGAGCAACAAAATAGGTAGATGCTAGATACTTACTTTCCTCCGTGAGTGTCATACTTGCGAATTTTACCATCCGAGTCAAACAAGTGCATGTTTGTCGCTCCAATTGTAGTTGTCAACTTGAATTTGTTCTCCAAGCCTTCTTCCTTAGCTATGTTCATATTTTCCTCATGCCACAAAATTCCACAATGTCTCTTGGATTATTAACCAAAATACAAGACATGCCACATAACGCATAGCGTAAATCAAAATAATTAAACCATACTCATACTACAAGTTTGCATCATTTTTCATACATCCAAATCAGTAAACCATGACATGCACCACAAAGTCCAGATAGATAGTATAAAGAACCATGACAACAAAGCTCACAAACTGAGGAAAATGAGGTAATCCCATGTAAAATCACAAAGAAGAAAGAAGAAAAGTAAGGATCATTGCACAAGTAAGTCATTTCAAGAATTAAAGAAAAGGAAGAAAGAGTTATTTACACTTTGTAATGAAAAAAATTGAAGTAACAAAAGCCTAAACTAGTTTCCTAAACTAAAAGCCCACGGTCTTTGGAGGTTGGAGACACGTGATGTGAGAAATGAGTATGGAGGAGTGGATCGTTGTTGTCTTCGTCATAAAACTCGCCGTTTTGTTGAGTACTTCCTTCATGATGAAGTAGGCGGCCGGCCTGAATGGCTTGGATTTGAGCAAGTAATCCTACCGTAGATAGCTTGAGGTACTGTAAGTATGAAAAATGTAATTAAGAGAGTATATAGAAATTGAGTGGCGTGAATCGATGTGTCATGTCCGCATGGTGACCTCCACGTCATTGTCTTTTATTGTGCAACTTAAGATTTCGCGCATGTCTTGGCACGAAGTACCCACATAAATTTGTTCCTTGCGCTCGCTTGTGACATCGCGAAAATCGAATGAGCTAAGATGTCGTCGAATGAGCTATTTACTATGAAATACGATATAAGAATATTCCTTGTGTGCGTACCGGAAAGTTAGTACGGATTGTAAGGGATTTTTTGTATGGCCGGTGTCTCGTGCTCTTCTGACAATATCTTTTGAACGCCTCATTTATTAAACGTGTCATCACATCATAGTCTGCTTTAGGTTTATCCAGTGGATCCATGATTAGCATCTTGCTCTTGTCTGGATGAATTACTACGAGAATCCAGTGGAATCTGGATGCCATAGCCATTAGTCCTTACGTCAGAATACATAACGAAATCAACGAGTAATTTAACTAGCTAGTGAGGAACTTACTTAAAATTGTATGGTACAAGTATAAACTCCTTGTCTTGTAGTTTAAGCAAAGCTTTATAGATGTACTCCTCGACCTCCTTTGGTACTCTCTCGATTTCTTCTTGTCAAACCGTTCCCGGGTCGAGGAATCCCACTGGCCCCTTGGTTCTTCGTAGTTCCTTCATCTCGTATCTATATAACGAAATAGCTAGACATGACATTTTATCGGTATTACGTGAATGTAAACCAAGATTGATATATTAGACACTTACAGTGTCCAGCATCTCAAAAAACATATGTCGAGGGCGTCGTGATAGAACAAGTTGTGCAAGTTATCGAATTCTATTAAGAAGTAGCCAAAGCCCTCGTGGTGAAAATGTTCCTCACGAAAAATTGCAGTGATCACCTTCGGGAGTATGTCTTGGTTGGATCGCCCATGTACCATGCATGTAATCATTTGATCATGGGTGTTAGATCTGCTTAACTTCGAATCGGTGACTAAGGGCTTCCCTACCTCGAATTTCAATCTTTGTTGATTATCTTGTTCATCAGACTTCCCATTGCCCTTACTTTTTTCACGCACTACATCATACTCGGTCCTGGCTTCCCCTGATCTAGCTGATACAGCCTGTCTAATGTGCCATTTTTTGGGATCAGGGGTTGTAGGTTTGTCCTTTGAAGTACCGTGTGTTCTGTGTTTCTCGTTGGAGTACTAACGGTGGCCATCTTTATGGGGTCCTCAATGGATTTCTTTGTTACCTCATCTTGCTTCTTCACCGCTTTCACTCTCGGTCTTTGGTGACGGATCTGTGGATTGCACCGCAGAGAGGCGGCAATCGCATGGTCCAAGACGATGTTAGGAGAGGCGCCATCGATGGTCCAAGACGATGTCACGCTTGCGCCATCGATGAATGAGTGGACGGCACTTCCTAGAGTTGTTATCTCGTCATTGGCGGGTTTTTCTAGCTCGATATCAAGCAAAGCTGTAAGTAATCTTCGGTCCACCGACCTTTGCATAACTCGGCGCTATCGGAGCATTGTGCAGACACCCCTTGTTGGCACGGATAAGCTACCCCAAAGAGTAAACTGAGAAAGATGTTCATCACGCACGTTGAGCCGAGGTGTGGGGTCCTCGTATGTCGCCACAGGATAATGGTTTAGGTCCGCTTGTACTAATGGCGTGGGACGCATAGAATTTTCGACATTGTAGAAATTTGGAGAGAGCGCGTTTCGACTGCCTCGGCTCAAGGCTCGCTTGTACTTGTCGTTGAACTTGTTCTTGAATGGTGGGTTGTAATTCTCATAGAACCCTTTCCTTCATATTTTCCATTTCCTGCTCGCCGGTAGCGCTCTTCTTTAGCTCTCTTCCGACTCCTATAAGAGTCTTCGTCGAGGGAATCCCATCTTCCATGGAACCTTGACCCCGACGCCTCGTGATTCGACCGGGTGCTCTTTGTTTCCTAGGGCATTGTTAGCTCGTCTTTTCTCCCTGTTTGGGTGGAAGGATCCTTGGGTGGACTGGGCGAAATCGATGAACTCTTTGCGTCATTGCTTCGTCTTCGCACGCTCTTTAATGATAAACTCTCAAAGAGATTAAGAGATTCCCTCGCTAGCACGTAGTGCTTCACTTGGCCCGTAGTCCCACCAAGGGACTTGCGCCACTGTTGGATCGCTTGTAATTCCCGCCTCCCATTGAGCAATTTTACTGTGTACCCACTCGTGCCAAGTCCGTGGGGTGAGTATTCCTTCTTGCGATGCTAAGGTGGTCCTCACCGACTTCCTTGCGCTTCGATTGCTTCATCGCCACGAACTCATCCCAAAGATGGTCAGTAATCTTGGGTAGTCTCCGACGGTTGACCGGTTTTGCTTCACGTAATTTACGTTCAGCCTCGCCTTGAAGTTTCTCCACGCCGCATCCATGGTCATCAATGCATCGCGGCGCATGAGTTCTTCAACTCCTTCGGGGAATTCAAGGTTCCTTTGAGCTCATCCACAGATCCTCTTTGGTGGCTCGGGGCACTTTATGCCAATCCGAATAGGTGATTGGCACTTTCTCCTTACGATGTACCCGCATGTTGACTCAGTATTTTGTCAGCCGCCTTTTTTGCAATTGCAGGCCCCAAAGATCTCGAGACCTCCGAGATGGTGTACCGACCTTCAGGCTTCTTAGTTTTCCCTCGTCCTCGGCGTCTTGCAACAGGAGTAGCATCTGCAACAGCGGTGGAGGCCTCGGCACCTTCGGTGGTTGGGGGGAGGGTAAGGTACCTGCTCGGGCTCTCCTCCATTACAGGCTCATTATCGGGCTCCATTAGAACTACTCAATAGAAAGGGAGATATTTCAGAGAGGGAAAGAAAATATGTACTAACCTAACAGATGACTAACAATTGCTTGGTCGGAATAAGATAGAAGATGTACTAACCGAGAACTATATTAGATCCTTAAAGTCCTTAGAGTTATTTGTTAAAGCTGTTCTTGCATGCTTGCTTTATGAGTTTGTCATACTTGGTTTTACAAGACTAAGTGAATTGTTCCCGAATGATATCAACTATCTCATTAAAAAGACTAAGGGTGGAGTTATAGATTAGCTCAAGAAGGTGTGGCAGTGTCAAGGCTTGGGCCTAGGCCCTTTCTTGGTGAGCTCAAGAGAGGAGATATGAAGCAGATGATCAAAATTAACCATGAAGCAGAATGATCAAAATAGCAGACAATCAGAGATATCAACAATGGCATGATCAGGAAGAAATTTATGATTTTTGCTTACCTTTCTTGGGAATTTTTTAAATAATATTATTTTATTTTAAATCTAGTGGTGTTATTAAGAGTGGATGTTCTTCCTCTTCAACTTTTCCAATGAAAAATTTCATGTTCTATGAAGATGAGAACTACTTCAAGAATTTCAGGTTTCACGAGGATATCAGGTAAGGAGTACTTTCAAGATTGCAAGTAAGGAGTACTTTCAAGGTTTCTTGTGTAAAATTATCTACAGGTTTCTTTTCTTCACTACATGGGCTCTTTCACTTACTATCTCGGCACCCTAACATTTAATAACAAGTTATAAGGACATGCCTTTTACCTCAAAGAGAGAATTATTTATTGTGCTCTCAGACTTAGGGTATGGATGAAGATAAGAATCTTCACCTCAATCACAAATGGGCTAACAATTTATTCAATGGATTAGGCCTTGAACTCTTACCACCTTAAAATGCGCAATAAAGAATTCTACTGTCAAGGAATATACACAGATTTATAACAAGAGTTTAAAGCTTGCTAACCAAAAGCAGGCAAGATTTTCAGATTAGCAAGTGAATGCATATTCTACTACCAACTCATCGCTAGTAGCCTACAATTGGTGATCGATTCAAAGAAGCAAGAGCTAGCAAAATATCAATTGTCGACATAGAACGAAATAAGCAATAACAAAGTTATCGGTCATGTATAATTTGGACAGCTTAAACAAGCAATTCTTTCTAGCATTCAGACTATAGTTCAAGGCCTAAACCATTAGGATAAATATTCGATCATTCCTATACCCAAGTTCATCATAGAGCATACCAATCTCGGACCCTAAAGGCAACAAGGCAAAGAATCAAAGCTCAATGGAAGCATAATTGATGAAGCAATAAGAATACCAAAGAATTCGAATACTAATATATAAATATGAGATAATCAAATCATTTTTATATGTCACTAACAAGACAATACTTATCCTTTTAAGCATATATATGAGAGTACATAATCACAACCAACCAAAATGACTTATGGTTCATAATTCGGACAAAAGGCATGGATATTTCCTTTAGCATGCAGTATTAAGTCTGCATGTGCATTCACTTCAAATAATATGTAAATCCCAAATTGAATTTTCACATTAATCAACCAAAGGTTCAACTCTAAGTAAAAATGCATCTTAGTATTGGGTGCATCCAAATATTCATTCTGACTGCCTTGAAGGCACAATTGGGGTCCTTCCACACTTCAAATTTCGAAGACAACTTAGCACTCACAAATTTACTAGGCATATTAGAAATCATACATTGGGAAACCTGCATTGATGGTGCATCTTAGTATTCTTTGATGATTTACTCATTTACAAGCAGAAATTTGAGTGATCACCGAACATTGGGAAACCTGCATTGATGGTGCTTGAGAAATAACCAAATGGCCGCTAAGAAAAGTAAATGTTCTTCGCAGCTTAAACCCATTGACTATTTTGGTCACATGCTTAATTCGGTTGGGGTGTCAATCTGACCCAAACAAAATAGATGATGTATTTTCCCCATCCTTTTACAAATGCGTAAGAATCTTTGTCTGCATTAGGGCGAAGAGTGAGTATAGACAAAAATAGGAGCAAGAATAGTGGAAAAAATTGCAGCAATCATTCCTGTGCCTCAACAAGCAAAGATTTCATTGATCAAGATTTCATTGAACTAGGGTTGCAAGATTTCACATTTAATCGATATTCAGAAGCAAAGATCATTCCTGTGCCTCAACAAGCAAAGATCATTCCTGTGGCACACTTGAAGATGGAACTAGGGTTGCAAGAAGGTTCAAGAGATGTGATGGCCAAGGTTAGAGAGAGTTCATGTTACCTCATGTGCGGGACAAATAGCGGCACGGCTTGGAGTGGCGGCGGCACGGCTTGGAGTCCTCCCCACGGGCGACGTTGCTATGGCAAAGACACAAGGCGAGTGGCGGCAAGATGGCTTGGAGTCCTCCCCACGATGACTTATGCGCACGGCGGCGTGAGAGGCGGCAGACGGCGGGAGCCTGCGGTGGCGCGGGCGTGGGAGCTAGGCATGAGGCGATCGAAGTTTTCGGAAGTGGAGCAGGGGGTTAGGTTTACCATATATATAGAGGAGTATCGTGACGGTTAATAAATATAACCGTCTCGAGATAATAGTTATCTGTGGCGGTTAATAAAATAACCGTCACAGATAATATTTATATGTGACGGTTATTGTTATTAACCGCCACAGATAACTATTATCTGAGACGGTTATATTTATTAACCGTCACAGATACTCCCTCCACCCCCATAGATACAGATGAGAATCATAATAAACTCCAGGAAGCATGCATAACTATAAAAACTGCAGAAATCATAATAAACCATGTTGCATATGACAATACATAATTTTTTCTTCCATACATTAATACATATGAAGCATGTATAACATAAGTCCTACAAGCATATATATATAACATATATCCTGGTTTGGTCTTCTTCAAGGGCTCCATTCAACACCTTTTTTCGCAATTCTTCTTCCATGAACAGTGTCCAAAGTCATTTAAATGTTTATATCCTAGAGCACATAAAAAAAAGTAAATAGAATTATTCAAGCTACTACATTTCCTCAGTAGCCATAGAAACCTGAATTCAATTGAACAAGACTCCACCATCGCGTCGTCGAGATTTCGAAGTTTTGAAGTTTTCTCATCAAAATCATGCATATTTATTTCCTATTAATTCCACATAAATGTACATTTCTTACATCACATTTCCATTTCTTACATCACATTTCCAGTACTCCTAGCTAATTATTTTCTTTCACAATTTGGCCTTCGTTGTGATCATCGCGATGATAGGAAACTTCTTGAGTGGTTTCTTCCTCGGGCCTGATGCTGTCGCCTACGAAAGGAGGCAACTCATCAAATTGGTTGTACTCTTCCTCATCCACAACATTCTCAACTCCAACGATCCTTCTTTTTCCTTGCAGAACTACATGGCGCTTCTTATCTGCCGGGTCGATTATGTAGAATACTTGTGCTACATGATTCGCTAGTACGAATGGTTCGCCTCTGTATCCGACATGTTCGATGTCCACGGTAGTAAAGCCGTGCTTGTCCACCTTGACACCATTCGGGAGTCGTACCCAATGACATCAAACAGGGATCTTGAAAATGCGAGTCCGGCTCCCAAATCTCCTCTATGAACCCGTAGTAGATGCTCTTCATATCGCTGTGTTGTCGAGGCGTCTATACGGACACCACTTGTTTTGGTAAGTGCTCTTGCTATCCCGAGCTCTCGTGTAAAATGTATATCCATTGATGTCATATCCTTGGCATGTCGTGATTGTACCAAGGCCCTTTTGCCAACCACCTCAATGTAACACTCGTTTCTTCACCGCACATGTGCTCCCTGAACCAATGGTGAATAAGCGATTGTGCTCTTTTGTTATCCAAAGCTCGACTTTCCTCGGTTTTCCTCCTTAGCTTACCCTTGTGTATGTCCATATATGGGTACACCTCAACCGATCAAGGTAACATTGTGAAATGGGCTTGTTCGAACAAAATATTATCGTAAAAATTTGTAGATTTCTTTCCTATTACACCTTTCCCACCTAGCCTACCCTCATGGCGAGATCTGAGCACTCCTACTGGGTTCGACCTCCTCCATGTAATCGACCACGAACTCAATAACCTCCTCGGTTGCATAACCTTCACAATGGAGCCTTCCACGAGATCGACACGTACATATTTCTTCGAACACCCATATACCTTTCAAATGGGTACATCTCGATGCGCAGAATACGGGTCATAAATATTTATCTCATTGACAAGGTGAACAATGAGATGAACCATGATATCAAAAATGATGGGGAAAATACATCTCCGGTGGCACGAGTCTTTACCACATCACCAAGTTCATAAAGTCCAACGGATCGATGACCTTCTATGAAATCGTGTTGAAGAAGGAACACAACCTCGTGATTGCCTCTCGGACCTTGTCGTGCAAAATACCTCTAATTGCAACAGGAGCATTTGTGTCATCATCACATGATAATCATGAGACTTCATGCCGCTTAACTTCAAATCTTTCATCGATACCAGTTTCTTGATGTTTATGAGTAACTTAGGGACGGAACTTTCACACCATGCGAGCACTTGTAGAGTTCTTTTCTCTTTCTTACTCAAAGTGTAGCAAGTCGGGGAAGGTAAAGCCGCCTTTCCAGTGTCTTGAGGATGTAGCTTCGGCTCGATCTTCATGTCTTCTAGATCCCTTCGTGCCTTCAGTCCATCCTTTATTTTGCTAGGAATATTCAGTAAAAGACCAACCACGCTGTCACATACATTCTTCTCTACATGCATGACGTCGATGCAGTGTCGAACTTCCAAGTCCTTCCAGTAGGGTAAGTCCCAAAGATGGATCTCTTCTTCACGTGGTCTTCTCAAGTATGGGACGCGATGTATTACCGAGACTCCTTTCCGAGTACAACATTAAGATCCCTAACCATATCATACACCTCTTCCCCACGAAGACGCCTTTGAAGCTAAACCGTCCTCCTTTGTCCCGTCAATTGTTTCTTCATATTGCGGTATGGATGATTCTGCGAAGGAACCTCCGGTGACGCATGTACACTGCTTATTTTCCTCGAGTTGTTGAGCCACACACTAGCGGTTTCATCCATGCCTTTGGGGCATGCTTTGCTCCTTTATAATGCGGCGGACAAGGTTACCAAGCGCAGAAAATCATTGATGGTGCGAGAACAACAATGCGGCGTAGAGTGAAGTACTCGTTTGTACTCGCCCCATACCTGTACACCTTCGCTCCACAATATCACAAGATCTTCCACCAATGGTTGTAGGTATACATCAATATCGTTGCCGAGTTGTCTCGGCCCTTGGATAAGCAAGGACATCATAATGTACTTTCGCTTCATACACAACTGGGGTGGAAGGTTGTACATACACGAGTCACGGGCCAAGTGCTATGAATGCCGCTTATGTTACCGAAAGGATTCATTCCATCCGTACTCAAGCCAAACCTTACATTCCTCGGTTCATTTCAAGTTCTCCTGAAGAGTCTATCGATGGTTCTCCCGGGCGAATCAACCGTGTCTCGCTTTTCCATCCTCTTACGGTCTTCCGAAAGTGCCATCGCATCAATTTGGCGTGCTTTTTGTTTCCAAATAAGCGCTTCAAATGAGGTATTCTTGGCAAATACCACACCACTTTGCGGGAGCTCCTTTCTTCACCTCGATAGCTTCATTTGTCATCGCCTTACGCTTGTATCGCGACGCTTTGCACACCGGACATACATGAATGTCGCGCATAGTCTTTGCGATAGAGTATCTGATCGTTTGGACAAGCATGTATTCTTTCTACTTCCAATCCCAAGGGACATACAACCTTCTTAGGTAGATACGTGGTTTTAGGCAACACGTTTCCTTCAGGCAGTATGTCCGCTAAGAGATGTAACAACGCCGTGAAACTCTTGTCGGACCAACCATTGGCTGCCTTCAATTTCAGTAGTGAGAGCATCGTGTGCAACTTTGTGTATTCCTCCTTACAACCCGGGAACAAAGGTTTCTCCGAATCCTCCATCAAACCCGTGAATTGATTAAACTCTCTCTGACTAGTGTAGTTCTCTTCTGCATCGCGCAACATTTGAGCAGATTAATGTCGTCATCGACGACCAACCTATCCTCATCGGATCCATAAGCGATGTCACCGCCACATTGTCGGCTCCGTCGTGCGTCGGCGTTATCACGCTGAAGTATGATCTCCTCTTCACCGTGCCTTGTCCAACTTGTATAGCCGGTACAAAACCCTCCGGATCAAGTGCAAATGGATATGGTTTTGTTCAAAACATCTTCTCATTCTTGCAATCAATGCATGGACGAGTGTATGTACTCCATCTTCTTTTGCAAGTCGTTCTCCTCGGCCCTTAGAAAAACAGATACACCGTCGATATATTCTTGGCTGCAATGGTTCGTGATCGTACATCCATCTCCGGTCCATCTACGGTTCATTAATTTAAGCAATTTATTAATATCCAAAAATCTTAATTAAATAAATTGTTATTGAATATTCAACAATATCCACTAACGGGACAACATTAATACTAAGTAAATGCTGCAAACTTAATTAATTAATTTTAATATATACTCATTAAGTAATCAAAAATTATATATATCCTCGGAATATCAACATAATAAATTCCTCACCTCAAAATTTCATGATCACCCGACTACCATATTAACTAAAATTTATTTATCATTCACATCCAACAATCTTAATTACATAAATTGGGTTTATATGCTTCATAAAAATTCACTAACAATACCCACTAATGGATATATGGACGCCATTAACGAAAAAAATTAATGGTAACTAAGAAAAATATTAACTACGTAATTTTTATACATATCCTTGAAAGAGCAACATAATAAATTTCCTCATCTCAAAATGCAAGGCAATTAACTTCATGATCACTCATCTATCATATTAACTATAATTTATTTTTCATTAATATCCAATAATTGTAAATACATAAATTTGATATATGCTTGACAAAACATTCATCATCTAAACAAGGTAGACAACTTAATCTAATACATCAAGGTAATAAATTCATCATCTACAAATTGCTAGGTAAATAAAAAACAAACTAAATGTAGACCTTGCATCTAAACCTTAATTAAGCTAGGAATAAACCTTTAATGGCAATTTTACAGTACAAATGAAGAGAGGAGACATATTTTGCACACCTTGGAACAATTCTAGGAAGTAGAAGCACAAGATCTTGCCCAAACAAAATCTAAAATGAAAAAGCTAACTTTTCTTCTCGAGCAGCAGAGGAGGAAGATGACCAACGATAGTGGCAACAATGGCTTTATATAGAAAACATTATTTGTGGTGGTTTTAAATTAAAACCGCCACAGATAATTATATTAGTGGCGGTTCTAAAACCAAACCGCCACAGATAATTTATTATCTGTGGCGGTTCCATCTACCAACCGCCACAAATAGTCCTGGCGTTATCGATGGCGGTTTCAAATATAAGCAAATCACAGATAATGTATTATCTGTGGCGGTTTTGGATGAAACCATACAAATGTTCCTCCCGCCAATTTCCACATAGAACCGCCATCGATACATGTATTTGTGACGGTTCCAAAGAACCGCCACAAATAGGGCGTCACCTATGTCTTTGTTTTGTAGTAGTGCCAATTGCAGATCATTGGGCTGTGCTTATTCAACCAATCCATCCCTAAAATAGCATCATATGCTCCTAGCTCCAACACCCTAAAATCGGCTTGAAAAGTATTCCCTTGAACCCACCATTCTATTCCCGGTACCCAACTATCACACTGAAGTTTTTCTCCATTAGCTACCTTGGCCTCTATTGATTTGGTTCTTTGTGAAACACACCCAATCTTCTACAAAATCCTATATGCATAAAGTTGTGAGTACTACTAGAATCCATCAAAATCAACATCACTTGGTTCCTCACCAGCACCAACAGCCTAACGGTCTCTTTTTCTTCAGTACCAGATAAGGCATTACCGACAAATTACCTGTTTTCTCATTTTCCAACTCTGTAGACTTGTAACATCCTCATTTTTCATAAAAATTAAAATCACGCGTGTAGCATTTGCAAAAAAAAATAAGATAAAAAAATATAAAATAACAATAAAATAAAATAACATCTTGTTTATAATAAAAACATTTGAAAAATGACAATGTTCCTTTCAAATATTTTCAAAAACTTGATTTATAAATTAAGTTTGTTGATTTTTATAAAGATTTGTACAAGTGTCTGATTTATTAAAAGAATTTTTGCAAAAAAATATATATCCCGAAAAATTCCAAAACCAAGTTTATTAGATTCCAAATATTCCCTAGTATTTTAGAGAATTTTTCCAAGATCTTTAGAGTCATTTTACTATTTTATCTCAAGCGCTATCTATGTCTACCAAATAAAATCCAAAAAAAAATACCGGTCCACTGTCAGACTACTATAGCGTCGTCTTCTTCAACCGAGCGTTTCTAGAAAAACGTTTCCTTCTCTCTCCTCCATTAGAGCAACCGAAGACCTTCCGAATCCCCTTCATTTACAAACAACAACAACAACAACAACAAAGCCTTTTAGTCCCAAGCAAGTTGGGGTAGGCTAGAGTTGAAACCCAAAACGATCCGCTAACAAAGGGAGGAAGAGAGAGATGAGGAAGTAGAACAAAGCCTAAAACTATACCAAAACGTGGCATAAAGCCTAATCAAGGTTCAGGCATGTGGATAGCTGCTTTCCACGCACTTCTATCCAAAGCCAACTCTTTCGATATATTCCATCCTTTTAAATCCCTTTTGATTGCCTCCTCCCAAGTCAAGTTTGGCCGGCCCCTACCTCTCTTCACATTATTATCGCGTCTTATGATGCAGCTATGCACTGGTGCCTCCAGAGGTCTCCGTTGTACATGTCCAAACCATCTCAACCGGTGTTGTACAAGCTTTTCTTCAATTGGAGCTACCCCTAGCCGATCACGTATCTCGTCGTTTCGAACTCGGTCCAATCTTGTATGACCACAAATCCAATGCAGCATACGCATCTCTGCGACACTTAATTGCTGAACATGCCGCCTTTTAGTAGGCCAACATTCTGCACCATACAACATCGCAGGTCTAATAGCCATCCTATAGAACTTGCCTTTTAGCTTCTGTGGTACCCTTTTGTCACAGAGAACGCCAGATGCTTGACGCCATTTCATCCATCCCGCTTTAATTCTATGGCTAACATCTTCATAATATCCCCATCTCCTTGTAGCATCGATCCCAAGTATCGAAAGGTATCCTTCCTAGGCACTACCTGACCTTCCAAACTCACATCTCCCTCCTCATGTCTAGTAGTACCGAAGTCACATCTCATATACTCGGTTTTAGTCCTGCTAAGTCTAAAACCTTTCGACTCTAGGGTCCTGCCACAACTCTAGTTTCCTATTTACTCCTTGGCTTTCATCCACTAGAACTACATCGTCAAGAAAGCATACACCACGGATATCTCCTTGAATATCCTCGTGACCTCATCCATCACTAAGGTGAAGAGGTAAGGGCTCGAGCTAACCCTTGATGTAGTCCTATTTTAATCGAGAAGTCATCTGTGTTACCATCATTTGTTCGAACACTAGTCACAACATTGTTGTACATGTCCTTGATGAGGGTAATATACTTTGTTGGGACTTTATGCTTTTCCAAAGCCCAACACATAACATTCCTTGGTATCTTATCATAAGCCTTCTCCAAGTCGATGAAAACCATGTGTAGGTCCTTCTTCTGCTCCCTATACCGCTCCATAACTTGTCTTATTAAGAACAATGCTTCAATGGTCGACCTTCCAGGCATGAACCCAAATTGGTTCATGGTGATACGCGTCATTCTTCTCAAACGATGCTCTATAACTCTCTCTCATAGCTTCACAGTGTGGCTCATCAGTTTAATCCCCCTGTAATTAGTACAACTTTGAATATCTCCCTTGTTCTTGAAGATTGGTACTAATATACTTCTCCTCCACTCTTCAGGCATCTTGTTCGACCGAAAAATATGGTTGAACAGCTTGGTTAGCCATACTATAGCTATATCCCCAAGGCATTTCTACACCTCGATTGGGATACCATCAGGGCCCATCGCCTTGCCCCCTTTCATTCTTTTTAGAGCTTCTCTAATCTTAGTTTCTTGGATCCTACGTACAAAGCGTCTATTGGTGTCATCAAAGGAGTCGTCCAACTAAATATTCGTGTTCTCATTCTCACCATTGAACAAATTGTCAAAGTACTCACGCCATCTATGTTTGATGTCCTCCTCCTTCACCACGAGTTGATCCCTCTCATCCTTAATGCATTTAACTTGATTGAGGTCTCTCGTCTTCCTCTCGCGAATCCTAGCCATCTTATAGACGTCCTTCTCTCCTTCCTTTGTACTTAGCCATTGGTAAAGATCCTCATAGGCTCAGCCCTTTGCCTCACTCACGGCTCGCTTCGCGGTCTTCTTTGCCACCTTGTACCTCTCTATTTGTACGCACTCCTGTCATGGTACATGCGCTTATAGCATTCTTTCTTCTCCTTAATAGCCTTTTGGACATCCTCGTTCCACCACCAAGTATCTTTAGGTACACCTCCGCTCCCTTTGGTCACTCCAAGCACCTCCGAAGCCACCTTCCTAATGTAAGTTGTCATCTTCACCCACATATTGTTTACGTCTTCTCCTTCGTTCCAAGGGCCCTCCGCGATAACCCTTTCCTTAAAGACTCCCGATGCCTCATATCGACGTTTGTTATCGGCAATAATCAAAAGGGGGCTAGGCGCTGGATCCAAACTCGATGGTAGCACAAGACACCAGAATTATACAGGTTCGGGTTCTCGCGGTGGAGATAATACCATAGTCCTGTGCTCTGGAATTATATGTGGCTAGCTATTTGCTAATGAGACTGTATGGTGTTGTTCTCACGTCCCTCCCTTTATATAGCAGAGGAGGGCGGTTACAAAGAGAGTCCTAGTCGGATACAAAATAGAGATTATATCTTCTGCACCTATCCGTTTTGGTAACAGTTTAGATTACAACCGTATCCTACCTAATCCGGCTCGGTTGCTATCTTCAGGGCTTCCTTATCTCACACGTCTGGCGCAACCCTGATAGCTTCTATCTCTCTGTAGTCGGCCTGACCCAGCCTTGTTCAGTTGGGCCTCGTAGGCCTGTTTTGCAGATACCCGGGATGTATACGTCCCACAGTAGCCCCCGAGTGCTTCGTGGTCGTATTGCCTTCTTTTTGTCAAGGCTTCCCGACTGTCCTGCTCTTCAGTCGAATGCTTTGTAGTAAGCAAGGAGGTCGTGAAGGACTCGATAGAACTCCACGTGTAGTTATTCTGAGTGGTTCCCGACCCAATTTCTCAGGTCAGCACACGACTCGGTATGGAGAGTATCTCTACTCAAGTTGGCTTTTAGCCGAGTGGTACCTGTACACCAGCGCATGACTTTTGCCTGTCATGAGGCGCACTCTAAATTTACATTACGAACCATTGTTATGATATCTGATCCCGTTTTAAATGGTATCCAGCATATGACCTGACATGAGGCATATCATAAGAGGATGTTTTAATTTGGAAGGTATCCAAATTCCGTCTGATGCGGTCATTGGCCATTGGCCCATCGTGGGGCATACCTTTTCCCAAATTGGTCTTTCGGCCCAATTGTGCCTATGTACAGTGATTCACTGCATACGGCTGCAGGCCCATCTTGAAGCATGCCCTAGGGCAAACCCAAGACATGCGGAAGGCAAAGCGTTTTTCCGCTCAAGGCGAAAGTTAGCATCGCTCCCTATAAATATGAGACTGGGTGCGACTGAAATGGCTTTTTGCGCACTATTTTCATTTGCCTCTTCGTCTCCGCATTTTCAGCGCTTCTCTTGCAACTTCCGCCGCCAGGGCTAGCATTTCTCGCCACCCCAATCCAACGCAATCACAAGCTTCTTTTGCCCAAAAAATGTCTTCTTCTTCCCCCACAACCGCTCCATCATCAGCCTTGGCCAAGGATTGGGCCACCTCTGTGACGACGGATAAGCGACTAGAGGAACTAGTGTGCGCCGGCATTTTCCCCCCATTGGTGATGCTTTCTGCTCGACCTGCTGCAGGTGAATCTTGCCCCACGTCTCGCACTGAAGAGGTGGTTGTCTTCGAATCTTTCTTTTTGCGCGGATTTGGCCTTCCCTCCTACGCCTTTTTTCACGGTCTTCTTGAATTCTATGAAATTGAATTGACTCATCTCAATCCCAATTCCATCCTCCAAATTGCTATTTTGTTCACCTATGCGAGGCTTTTCTTGGCGTTCGCCCACATTTCAATCTTTTTCGCCATCTTTTCCTCCTCAAGCCCTTCCCCAGCAAGAATTCCCCCAAAGCAGTTGGAGGCGCTGGATTCCAGTTGAGGGACGGCTTGAAGAGAGCCTATTTTGCCATTCCCTTGAAAACCTTGAATAAGGGCTGGCATCAGGAATGGTTTTATTGTTCCAACCCTAAGCCTTCCTTGCCTGCTTTTTCCGGAGCGCCACCCAAGCCCTCGATCAATTGGACATCGCTTTCCTCGGGTGACGGGATGGACCAGGTGGTAGATCTTATGGGGTTGATCGCAGAACTGAAGGAGAACGGACTCACCGGAGTGGCCATCGTTCTCAGCTTTAGCTCCCACCGAGTACTGCCCCTGAAGGAGCGAGTTCATCTAGGATATGAACATGAAGGACCAACCGATCCTACTCAGGAGGTTCCTGAGACGATTCCAAGGAAAGAGCTCCTTAGTCGCCTGTAGGGGTGAAAACGGGTCGGATACGGGCGGATATTACTCTTCCCGTATCCTAACCCATATTTTTTTCCCGGATTCGGAACGGATACGGGCTACTTGGATCCGGATCTTAATCCGGATAATTCGAGATACGGATCTGGTCGGATATGTGACGGATTCGGATCGAACAGACAGAGATATACGGATAACACACGCATGCATTGAGTAATATATGGTGAATCAAATCACATAAATAAATGCCAATTATAGCAAGTTATATATCAACAAAAGCGTTCGCCAATCACATGTAAAAATATGATTGTCAACCAAACAAGGTTGGTAGTTAAACCACAGTACCAAGCTCAGAAGAAAAAAAAGCCAAAGCTATTTGTTTTAATATTTACGGCATGCTCAAAAGCGGTTTCAGATGAATCCCATTCCATAAATCACCATGCTTCTCTCACAACTACATTTATTTTCTTTTCCAATTGTTAAGGTCTCTTAACGTAGAACATGCAAAATTTGTGTAGTTCAACAAGATAAATGAATCCATATGAGTATGTTAGTACCATCTCCAACAAAGGAAGGTTTTTCACTTGTTTATAACAGAAAATTCAGCATTGATAGCCTAGGCATAAAACTTATGTTGCTTATCTACATTTTCTTGTGGCATGGAAGACTATAAAGTATTAGCATGTAGATCTACTTGAGAGCCAAAACAAGTATTTGGATGTCTCATGTCTCCCTATATGGATATTTTCTTCAAAGCCACACACATAAACCCAAAAAACTTACATAAAATAAATTAAGTAAATTGAAAAATCATGGATCACAATGAAGAAAAAAATACACCGTCCATCATAGTATCTATTGGCGATCTTACAAGCTGCAGCTCTTAACGTGAAATTCATTCATTAAATTTTTTAATTAAAACAACCTCCTTCTTGATCAAATCTTTGTGGATATATATTTTCCTTTTGTATGAGCTCCACACTTAGACAGGAGATAATCTGGGAAGCATTTCTAGTAATAAGAGTAGTTTAATGATATTCCAAGCGATCAAGCCTAGAATAACAAAATCTTTGAGGAGTAGCTCTCGAGAAAACAATACAAATCGAGATAACAACTTTGGATGGCGTATAAGCAAACCGAAAATGATCTCAAAATTATGAACATATATAACTAAGATATACTAATAAAAATATAATACTATGAGAGCATTTTCAACAACAAATCTAATGATATTATTTTCAGATAGCTAATCTAGATAGTTTTAAATCTATTGGCGGTTCTAGGAAGTCAAGTAAAAAGAAGAGGAAGTACTACATTTTGGTTATTTCCTAGCTTGCATTGCATAGTTGAAAGCATGTGACCGTGACCAGAATCACCAAAATATTTCCCAATGGTAAATGGCAAAGACGAGCAAATCGATAGGTAATACCTCGGTCAGTCGGGAAGCACCTTAGCGAGCACCGGGATCTCGTACTGGCACAGCCGCTCCCAATCCGGATCCGTCGTGAATGTCCCTCTCCTAATCGAATCCAAAACCCAAGTCAAGCATCCATCTTGGGACGAACTGACAGAGAAAGCGAAACACGGAAACAACATTTATGAAGTGGTTCGCTTGCTTGCCTGGAGCTCGAGGCGAGGCGAGGGAGCAGGGCGTGCTGCTGGAAAGCAGAAGGTGGCGTGGAGCCGCCTTGAGCCCGTCGCTGAGGCAGACCCGAGCCAAGACGAGCGCCGACCGAGAAGATGACGCCGAGGAGGGAGCGCCAGCGGGGACCACCGATCAGGCGGCGGGGAGCGCCGGCCAAGATCTTTGGGAAGGAGGCGATCCAGATCTGGACAGGAGTCGAGAGAGTGGAGAGAGATGGGAGCAGTGCATTTGGGCTCACGGGTGGCGAGGGCAAGGTGACGGCCGACAGGGGTGATGGGGAGGGACACGACGGCTGACCCACATGAGACAATTCGGATATCCGAATTACCGAATACCGATATCCGCTTTTCCGACCCATATTTTCCGGATAGTAGGCGCCGAATCCGATCCGATATCCGTTTTCAAATATCCGGATCCGGATCCGAATCCGACCCGATATCCGTTTATTTCGAATCCGTTAAAACCGGATCCGCCGGATCGGGCGGAATTATCCGTCCCGTTTTCACCTAGTCGCTGGCGACTTCTTTCGCTCCGGCCCAGATGCCATCGACGGATGCCCAAAACCCTTCAAGAAATCGAACCCGCCATCTCGAAGAAGATGCCTTCTTGTTTCCCAAGATTGGGCCTTCGGTTTTCGCTATCGAGATTGAGCATGCGTCTTGTCTATACTTGCGGTCGTGGACGCTTTTTTCTTACGCCGCAGTTGCGAAGTTCCTGTGGCATTAAGAGCGATAGGCGCAAACGCCTTGCTCGCACCACGCCCTTGACTCCGAGTGCCAAGAAGAGCAAGGCGAGTGAAGCTGAGGACCCCTTGGGAAAGGGTAAACGTCCAATTGTCCATAAACCCAAGAAGAAGCAGTCAGCGGCAAACGTGCGCGCGACTGGAGGCCCTAAGGTCCGGGACTCGGCAGACGCACGCCCTCTTCCATCGACTTCCTCGTCTTTGAGCCTATCGGTGAACCCAGAGGCCCTGGAGCCCCCAGCTCAGCACACGGCCAGCAGCGTGCTTCCGCCTTCGCACCCGGTTAGAGACCCTCTGTCCCCTGCTCCAAGTGTGCAGACCGGTTCCTCTACCGGAGGCCCTTCTGCCCGGAAGGGCTCGGGGTTTAAAATAACGAGATCCAGCAGGTTGGTTTCCTTGTTCACTCCTCTTTATTCTTCCTGGTCGTGTTTTGACTGCTTCTTTTTCTAGAAAGCCTACCGATAAGATTCCTGTAAATGCGCCAGATCAGAGCCCCAATTTATTCTTTGAAGATGCTTGGCGAGTCGGGAGCTAAAGCCGCTTAGACGCAGCACCGACCGCCCTGGTGTAATCCAGAGCCGCAAAGAATGGTTCTTCGACCGCCTCAAGCCTGTAACGCCGAAATCGACCCAAGTCCGAGTAGCCCCCGGCTACAGGCCTCTCCTGGCCCGACTGGTCCAAGCGTGCCTTCTTCTCCTGCCGCTCACCCTTCACCTCTGCCGGAAGAGCTCCCCCCGCCACTTCACCATTCGCCTCCGCTCGAAGAACTCCCTCGGCCACCCCGCTCGAACTCTCCGATGCGGGTTGCCTTCCTCAACAAACATGGCGATGGGATATCCTATGATGACGAAGGCGAGGCTAAGGAATGGGAGGCGTTTTGTGAAGCTGCATATCAATGTTTTTGCCTTGGTCACGTAAGTTGCTTGTGCCGAGTTGTTTTAGAGCTCTCTCCTTTTTGTTCTTGATGCTTGACGTAACTTCGTCATTTGTTTTACCATCTTCAGCGCCTGGTAGAGCATGCTCAAGACCGGAATGCCCTTCTTGGGGAGATACTCCCGAAGACCAAGATGAGGAAGGATTATGAGGCCGAGGTCGAGCGAGTCCGCGTTGAACTGCAGGAAGAACTTGTCTGGGCCCAAGTCGAGAACCGAGAGGATCTGGAAAAGCTCCGGGCCCAGGTCTCGCCCTTCGAGGCGGATAAGCTAAATCTGACGTGCTCCCTTAATGGTAATCCCTTTGTTCGATCGCCTTGGATCACATCTTGACCCATGACTCACACTCCCTGCCTCGACTTCGGTCTTTATTGCTGCAGATCTTCGGGGAAAACTCGAGTCCGCCAACGAGCAAGTTGAGAAGTTGAAGAAGTCCAAAAAGGACACCGAAACTGAGACAGAGAAGATGAAGAAAGAGTTGGAAGGTTTACTCCCGACTCGTTCTTTGTTCCTCTTTGTGTCTTTTAGCATCCTCGGGTTGAGCCAACTGGTTTTGCAGTGCACCGAGTCAACTCGCAAGCTCAGTTTTGCGCTCTTGATGAGAAGATTAAATCTACTGAGGTACGAGTTGACAAACTCCAAGAGGGCTCAGAAAGAATGCTGCAGGTTTTGAATCCTGTCGAAGCTGGACCCAGTGGTATTCCACATGATGCGGATGCCACGATCCAACGGTTGGAGGAAGGTACCAAGAAGCTGGTGGCACACTTAAAGGAAATAGCGACCACAAGCGCCTGTCAAGCCTTGGCCATTGTGAAGTCCCTGTATCCACGAGTGGAACTCGAAGCCATCAAGGAGGGTTTCGCCTGCACCGTTGATGATGATCAAGCGCTTGCCCTGGTCGACGAGGTTAGGGATACCGCCTCTGCCTTAGTTGAGAACTTGGATTTGGGCGCTGTGTAGACTTCTATTTGTTTGATTTATAACTATTCTTTTGCACCTTGTGGGAAAATCGTCTGGCGATTGGGCCATGTTTGGCTTTCAACTGTTTCATTGTGTCTTTAGTAGCTTCTCGGATTTTAACGTTTGCATGCGCCGCACCTGATTTGATGTCTCTTGACCGTGCATCTTCTCAGCCGCTTCGAGGTCTAGTGAGGGCCGCTTCAGTTTCCCGCACTTGCATTTATTCCGAACCGTTCGGTTCCCGCGCCTTGGGTATATAAGTATGCCACCGCTGCTTGAGCGATCACCCCCGGCCTAAAGCTTTTCTCCGTGACCTTCAACATTCTTTTCTTGAACCTCCGAGGGCTTCGTCTCAATCCTCTCTGTCCGGCGATAAGGCTCCACCATCTCCCCCCTTGGCGGAGGAACTGATCTTTGAAGATGAGGCTCCACCGGCGCTTGATGAGGAGGAGGACCCTCTAGCCAAACTTTGGGCCGAAAATGACCGCGCGCTGGCCGAACTTGCGGAAGAAGAGGCCGTGGCCCATGAAATTGCCGCCGTCGACGCGCTGCTCGAAGGAGTCCCAAAGCTTTTCGAGGCGAGGGCGCCTTATTGAAGCGATGGGGCCTTGTGCCTTGGCCAAGTGAACTTTAGGTTCCTGCACATTCTTATGTAATGTTCGGACCTAAGTGATTGTAATAAAATTTCTTCCCTTTTAATCATGGCATTTGTCCCGAGTGGCTTTCATCCTTGTTCGTTTAAGCACTCTGCCCAACTAACCTAGCCCCCAGGCGTTAGGAGTCGGCACATGGCCATTTTTCCCAGGCACGAGCTTTTGAGTAGCTAGGGTTCGCTGTTCATGGGGTCAGAGCTTCACGATTTAGAATCGGCACACTCGGACTTGGTCACGACCATTAGAGAGAAGAAACAGCAAATGACTCATAAGAAGGGTTGCGCATGCCCAACACTATTAGGTGTAGCCCCCGACTTACTGCTTAATTGAGCATCAATTGAGTAGCAAGTCAAGAAGGAAAAACTTTATTAACAAACAGTATGGCTAATGTACAGTATTTTTAAGAGTAAAAATGACGTAGCTGCTCTATGTTCCATGAGTTGCTGATGATAGCGCCATCTTCCCGCTTAAGTCTGTAAGCCCCCGGGCGTGTCTTCTCGTCGACGATGTAGGGACCTTCCCAGCTTGGAGAGAGCTTGTGCTCACACTTTTGATTCTTTATGAGGACCAAATCTCCTTTAGAGAAAGCGCGGCCCCGAACATTCCGGTTGTGGTAACGGCGTAGGCCCTGGAGGTACTTGGCCGACTGGATTGCTGCGACTTCCCTGGCCTCCTCCAGTCGGTCGATATCTTCTATCCTGTTCTCCTCATTTCGGCCTCCTTGTAATTCGAAACGAGGGGATCCGAATGTCAACTCGGTGGGTAATACTGCTTCTGAGCCGTATACTAGGAAAAAGGGTGACTGCCTGGTAGCCCTGCTGGGACTAGTTCTCAGCCCCTAGAGCACCAAGGGTAATTCTTTTACCCATCACGTAGCATATGGCTTGAGACGATAAAAAATCCTTGCTTTTAGCCCTTGTAACACCATGCCATTCGCCCGTTCCACCTGTTCGTTGCTCTTTGGATGAGCGACGGAGGCAAAGTAGATTTTGATGCCGAGCTCGTCGCACCAGTCTTGAAATTCCTCTCCGCGAAATTAAGTTCCATTATCCGTGATGATCCTGTTTGGCACGCCAAATCTTACCACAATTTCTTGGAAGAACTCCTTGGCTTTGGCCGCCGTGATTGTGGCGACAGGTTTTGCCTCAATCCACTTGGTGAATTTATCAATGGCGATGAAGAGATGAGTGAAACCACCTTGAGCCTTCTTCAGAGGGCCGACCATGTCGAGCCCCCAGACTGCGAACGGCTAGGTGAATGGGATAGTTTGCAACTCCTGCGCCGGCACATGTATTTCACGAGCGAAGAATTGGCAACCCTTGCAGGTGCGAACAATGTCCTCCGCGTCGGATACGGCAGTCGGCCAGAAGAAACCTTGACGATAAGCTTTGCCCACCAGGGTACTTGATGTAGAGTGATGCCCGCAAATTCCCGAGTGGATTTCTTTGAGGAGATTCCTCCCTTCTTACTCCGATATGCAGCGCCTTAGGATTCCGGAAGCGCTCTTTCGAAAAAGTTCCTCGCTGACTACCATGTAGCTCTTGCATCGGCGTGTGATGCGCTCTGCCTCTACACGGTCTTCGGGGAGCTCGTCCTTCAACAAATAGTTTAGGAAAGGAGCTGTCCAGTCGGGATTTATGACTAAGACTTCTTCAACCGGTATTTCTTCTGAATTGCTTGGCTCCTATTGTTGGCTTATTGAAGGCTCGTGGAGCTCTTTGACAAACACTCCAGCCGGTACTGTCGCCCGACTAGAGCCTAGCCTTGCAAGCTCGTCTGCTGCTTCATTGTCGTGGCGGAGCACGTGGATGAGCTCCAGCCCGTCGAACTTGTCTTTGAGTTTCCTCACTTCTTGGCAATATGCAGCCATGTTGTCTCCGATGCACGACCAGTCTTTCTGCACTTGGTTGATCACCAACATGGAGTCGCCATGGATTGTTAGTCGTCGAACACCGAGAGATATCGTGATACGGAGTCCGTGGATGAGTGCTTCGTACTTGGCGGCATTGTTTGACGCTGGAAAATGGAGCTGAAGAACGTATTTCAAGCATTCGCCTGTCGGAGAGATGAGCATCACACCAGCCCCCGCGCCGCTGAGCATGAGGGAGCCGTCGAAATACATTGTCCAATATTCGAGATCTTCAGTAGTCGTGGGGGTCTGTAATTCCACCCACTCGGCGGTGAAATCGGCGAGCACTTGAGATTTTACTACCGTTCGCGGTTTGAAGGATATTTCAAAAGCTCCAAGCTCGACCGCCCATTTTGCAATTCTCCTAGTGGCTTCCTGATTATGAAGTATATCCCCAATCGGAAAAGAAGTGACCACCGAAATTGAATGCTCTTGAAAGTAGTTCTTGAGTTTGCGAGAAGTAAGCAATACGGCATACAGCAGCTTCTGTACCTACGAATACCGTGTCTTGGATTCTCCTAACACTTCGCTGATGAAGTAAACTGGCCGCTGGACCTTCTGGAGATGTCCCGCTTCCTCCCGCTCTACAACGATTGCAATGCTGACTATATGAGTCGTTGCAGCAATGTAAAGCAAAAGGGGTTCTTCGGGTATTGGCGAAACCAGCACCAGAGGCGAGGATAAAAATGCCTTGAGTTCCTCGAAAGCTTGCTGTGCCTCGGCGCGAACCCAAGCGGGAAATGAATCTTCCGAGTGCCACCATACAGCCTGTGAGCTTCTGGACATCTTTTTGGCTAGTCATAGGCTTCATCTTTAGGATAGCATTGATCTTCTCCAGGTTTGCTTCGATGCCCTGCTGTGATACGATGAATCCAAGCAGTTTTCCTGAGGGGACTCCAAAGACACACTTTTCAGGGTTAAGCTTCATCTTGTAAGCCCTTAGGCTTTCAAATGTCTCGGCCAAGTCAGATATGAGGTCCTCCTTCGCACGAGTTTTGACAATGACATCATCGACATAAGCTTCCACGTTGCGTCCGATTTGGGTGTGAAAACATCGTTGTATTGCACGCTGATAGGTTGCACCCGCATTTTTCAAACCGAACGACATTGTGACGTAGCAAAATGCCCCAAACGGCATGATGAACGAAGTTTTGATGCAGTCTTCTTCTTTTAGCCCGATCTGGTGATATTCTGAGTAGGCATCCAGAAAGCTAAGGAGTTCGCGACTGTAGTTGAATCTACCACACAGTCGATCTTGGGCGATCGAAAGGATCTTTCGGACATGCCTTGTTAAGATCGGTATAATCAACACACATGCGCCAGCTTTTATTCTTTTTGCGAACAAGAACTAGGTTCGCTAACCAGTCGGGATGATACACTTCTTTTATAAAACCTGCTGCTAAAAGCTTAGTGATTTCTTCCCTGATGGCTTCCCGGCGATCCTGAGCAAATCGTCGGAGTCGTTGCTTGATGGGCTTCGCCTTCTCATCCACATTGAGAGAATGCTCGATCACCTCCCTAGGGACACCGGGCATGTCGGAAGGTTTCCATGCAAAAATATCCCGGTTGGCCTGAAGAAAGGTGACGAGCGCGTCTTCCTATTTGGGGTTGAGTCCTGTCCCGATCAAGGCCATTTGAGCCAAGTTGGACGGGTCAAGGATTACCTTCTTAGTCCCCTTGTTAGGCTTCATGCTTGTCTTCGCTTGTTTCTTGGTCGGGACTTCTCCTTCATCTTGCTGATGTGCGGCTACCTGTCGGATCTTCTCCCTGTCGGCTGCCGTTTCTTGAACTTCGGCCATCTCGCAGCTCTCTCTGTCGCATGCGAACGACTGCCTGACGTCGCCGTGGACGGAGATAATGCCTTTCGGCCCTGGCATCTTCAAGACGACGTAAGTGTAATGGGGTACGGCCATGAACCTGGCCAGGCCTAGCCTTCCCAAGATGGCATGGTATGCCGTCTCGAAATCAACTACCTCAAAGTTAAGATATTCCGTCTGGTAATTTTCTCTGGTTCCGAACGTGACTGGCAAAGTGATTTGACCGAGTGGTACCGAGGAGGTCCCAGGGATTACCCCGTGAAATGGTGATGAGCCAAATGGTGATGAGCCCCGCTTTAGCTCCGAGCGGGGAATCTTCATGTTGTCGAAGGTTTTGGAGAAGAGGACATTGAGTCCGCTTTCCCCGTCAACCAGCACCCTCTTGAGTTTAACGCTGCGAATCACAGGGTCCAAAATAAGAGGATATCTACCTGGATACAGGATGTGATCTGGATGATCCGAGCGATCAAAGGCAATCGGGACTTCGGACCATCTGAGGTATTGGGGAGTAGCCGGCATAACTGCGTTGATGTCCCGAGCGGTAAGCTTTTGCTTCTGCTTGGACTCATAGGCAGCCGAGCCCCCAAATATGTAGTTGAGCTCACGCTCTGTCTTCTGGTACTCGCCTTCGTCATCTTCAGGGGAATCTCGCTTTTTCTTTTCTTCGTCCTTTGCTTCGCCCCTGGCCGGTCGCTTTCTGGATTCCTTGGCGAACCTTCTCAGAGTGAAGCAATCCTTCGCAGCGTGTTTCCCCTTAGGGTGGAAAGGGCAAGTTGCGTCCATTACTGCATCATAGTCATCCATGCGCGGCGCGCGATATCGGCCTTGCTCGATCGCCGCCAATAGTTCTTCAGGCTTCCGCTTCCTATCACGTTGTCTGGAGGACTCGGTGTGATCCTTCTTGTCTTTATGCCGCGGGCGGTCATCTTGGCGTTCGGCCAAAGCATCCGAGGTTGTCGCGTAGCGGTCTGCCAATTCGAACATCTCCCTTATCGTAGTCGACGGCTTCCTAGACATCTTCTTAATTAGATATCGGTCGTTGACGCCCTTCTGAAATGCCGCAATGACTACAGCTTCCGAGATATCCCTGATTGTATTCTTCTTCTGCATGAAGCGCCGGATAAACTCCCGGAGTGTTTCACTCCTTCTCTGGTGAAGCTGATATAGGTCCCATTGAGTCCCAGGTCGCTCATAAGTGCCCTGGAAGTTGGTGATGAACTGCTCACAAAGATCTCCCTAGGAATCTATATAATTATTTGGAAGTCCGATGAGCGTGCCCGAGCCAAGGGTAAGCGTGACCGGCAGATAGTTGGCCATTACGTTGTGATCGCCCCCAGCCGCCATGATTGTGAGGGAATAAACTTGCAACCAAGCTTCCAGATCTCTTTCTCCGTTGAACTTGGTAATGCCCTTGGGGTTGAAACCCTCAGGCCATATCACTCGGCGAAGTCGGGGAGTGAATGCTCGAATCCCCTCAATAGGTCCATCATTGCGACGTCGCGGGGAGCGCCGAGAAGGTGATTTAACTCGGTGGTCCTCACTATCGCCCTTGTCGTGGCGATGATGGCTTCTGCGGTTGTCCCAGTCATCTTGGCGGATGCCGAAACGCTCATAGTCATCTTTGCGCCTGCGACGCTCTTCATCCTCCCGATCTCGCCGTCTAGCGTTTAGATCTACACAGAGGTCGCGACTGATGCTTCGTCGAGCGTCTTCTCCCCGTCGAAGCCCTAGTCGGCCACGCATGGCCTGACTGCGGGCTATAATGCTGCTGGCAGTCTGAGTGACTATGCGGGTACGGGAGTGCTCTTTCTCCCCTGGCTCCTCCTGATGTTGCTGGATTGCTGCCGCTGTCACCATGGCCTAGACTTGGGCCACGATCGGCACAGCTGGGCTGTCGAAACCAAGCATTGGCCCCAATGTGTCGAGGAGCGTCTTTGACGGGATGATATTCTGTTGAGGAGTGTGAAAAACCGACTAGTTCTCCATCTTCATCTGCAAAATGTCTTCATTAACGTTACGGCCTCTGGCCTGGAGAGACTTTGCGCGGGTTTCTTGACGAAGGCGCTCTGCCTCTGCAGTATTCACAGCATCCTTCTGCTGCTGGGACTTAGTTTGCGGGTCTTCGATTACGAAAATACCGTGAAAGCCTTGAAAACTTTCTGCCCTGCCTTTTGGATCAGAAGAACAAAAAGATAGGTTGGGCTAACCTTTATATCCGAGTGGTTTTCTAGCGTTCTTCTCCACTCGGGGCTCGCCCTTAGCCGGTTCTCGTTCAAACCGGGTGACAGACTTTTGGCTTACCGTCCGGGGACAGATGGCCATGCCTGACCCCGATCCGACTGGTTGCCCGGCTAGGAGAGCGACAGAATCACTTTCAGATTGGATCTGATCCGAATCCGAAAGGGTGAGTTTGCCAAAATCGTCGGCGATGAAATCTAGACTTCCGAAGCGGAACGCTTGGGCTGGGGCGAAGGTGGCCATGACTTCGTTAAAGATCGCATCGAGCTTGCTGAGATTGATCTTAGCGTAGCCCCTACCTGGCGCGCCAACTATCGATGTTTGTTGTCGGCAATAATCAAAAGTGGGCTAGGCGTTGGATCCAAACTCGATGGTAGCACAAGACACCGGAATTATACAGGTTCGGGCTCTCGTGGTGGAGATAATACCCTAGTCCTGTGCTCTGGGATTATATGTGGCTAGCTATTTGCTAATGAGACTGTATGGTGATGTTCTCCCATCCCTCCCTTTATATAGTAGAGGAGGGCGGTTACAAAGAGAGTCCTAGTCGAATACAAAGTAGGGATTATATCTTCTGCACCTATCCGTTTTGGTAATGGTTTAGATTACAACCGTATCCTACCTAATCCAGCTCGATTGCTATCTTCAGGGCTTCCTTATCTCACACGTCTGGCGCAACCCTGATAGCTTCTATCTCTCTGCAGTCGGCCTGACCCAAATTTTGTTCAATTGGGCCTCGCAGTTCGCTGCAGAATACCCGGATGTATCGTTCCACACCTCCCTTTGAGTTTTCACCACCGTTCTCACGATTTTGGTTTGTTTATCCCTATAGGTATGCAACCAAAAGCGAAAGTCACCACCACAAGCTTGTGTTGGGAGACAACACACTCTCCGGTATCACCTTACAATCCAAGCATGCCCGCTTGTCCTCTCTTCTTGTGAGAACAAAGTCGATCGACTAGAGTTTTGGCCACTCTTCAAGGTCACCAAATGAGACTGCTCTTCCTAAAGAAAGTGTTGGCTATCATCAGGTTATAAGCTATAGCAAAGTCCAAAACTTCTTCTCCCTCCTGATTCCTACTACCATACCCAAACCCTCCATGTGCCACCTCATACCCTGCATTTGTTGTACCTACATGACCATTGAGATCTCCTCCTATGAACAACTTCTCATTGGTGGGTACCGCTCTAACCACGCCATCTAAGTCTTCCTAGAACTGTCTCTTAGCACTCTCATTGTGGCCTACCTGGGGAGCATACACACTTATTACGTTCAAGACTAAATCAACAATGACAAGCTTGACTAGGATGATCCTATCTCCTTGCCTCTTAACGTCCACCACTCCATTCTTGAGGCTCTTATCAATCAATATGCCTATTCCATTTCTATTTGCAACTGTTCCTGTGTACCAGAGCTTGAAGCCAATGTTCTCCACCTCCTTCGCTTTTTGACCCTTCCATTTTGTTTCCTGCGCATAGGATATTTACACGTCTCTCGATCATTTGTGTCAACTAACTCTCTTAACTTACCTGTAAGGGACCCTATATTCCAACTACCTAGCCTAATCCTAGTCGGCTCGACTAGCTTCCTTACCCCTTGCACCCGTCGAGTCAGGTGTGAAGACCCTTGCTCATTTATCACTACACCCGGGTGTCGATGTAGCGTGCCACTAAGGGAGCGATGACCCGATCCTTGCTCACTTAACACTATGTCCAGATCACGACACGACGCATCACCAAGTGGGTGACGGCCCGGCCCTTGCCCATTTAACACCATACCCGGGTTCCGATATGACGCGTCGCTAAGAGGGTTATGCCCCAACGGTTTTCTCTTGGGTTTCATCTTCATTTGAGTAGCTAAGTTTTTACGTTGGCTCGCCACGTCGATCACAACCTGTTAGGGACAGGACCCCCCTCCTCCTTTATCCGGGCTTGGGACCGAGGCATCTTCACATGTCAAGACTCGGTAACTTACTGAGTTAGGTCTAGTCTTATAACAAATATGTGGTTGTATGATTAGTCCATTTCAATAACTTGTGAGGTGACCAATGCAAGACATACAGACCCACCCTAGCTCATAGCCTCTTGCCCCAATCTAAATCATTTAGCACCCCAATTGATTATAGTGCAACACATGCTATCAACCACTCAACATTATTGTGTGACAACACATGACACACCATTTCATAAATATGTTCCATATTCCATTAGTCAAATTGAATTTGCACTTTCAAAAGATATCAGTTATACATGGCATGGCTAAACAAACTACACATGTTCTAGCCAACCCACACACGATGGCATCTACTGGCAACCAACTAATAATTATCCATCCTAGAGTAACAAATAATCAAGGCATAGCAAATGACAAGGTAGGTATAACCAATTGGATTGAATAGCTAATTTCTCAAATTATTTGAAAATATGGTGTAGATCTGTAGGAACTCCTCCGGGTTGGTGGTGTCGTCGTACTTCTCAATGGTTGTCAGGCGAAACCTTTCCAGTCACGCGACACGGTGCAGCTGGTTGGAAAACACCTGGCACCCCACACCGTAGGGAGAACCATGCGCCCCCCGGAACCTCGGCCCGAGGGCCGCGCCGAGGAGCGCGGTGCTTGGCTCCTGCAGGACTCGGAGGAGAAGGTCTCCTCCTCTATAGGGAAATCGGGGTTGCGGGAGGAGACGTCCTCCTTAGGAGCCATCCGCTTGCCGCGGTCCTGCTCTTGCGTTTGCCGATGGTGCAACTTGCCATGCAAGTCACCATCGCGTGCTCGACGTCGCTCTTCCAAATGAGCCCTAATCTTCACGGGCACTCCCCTCACACCCGGGGGAAGCGCGAGACGGTACTGGAGCCGTTGCACGACCCCTAGCGGGAGCGGGGCTTGCGTCTTGAATGCCCTTTCCCTTGCTTCGCCAATCATGACGTGGGCGTTCCTTGCTTGGGTGGCTCGAAGCTTGCGTGCGCTCTGCGTGCGACTTTGACCATGGGATACCATAGGTATCCAGCCATCCTAATGCCTCCGCGTGGAGCTGGGCCGCGTCCACGAGGTGGGCGATGTCCCGGAGCTATGGCGCTGCCGGGGTGTCGCCCCCCAGCTCCACCGGTGGGTACTCCAAAAGGAGGCGGGCCGCGCGCAAGTTCTGGGCCGGCGTGGTCTCCTCTATCGCTAGTCGCCGTCAGACCGGCTGCGCTCCTACTGCAGTGGGGGCGCCGTCGCCTTCTACGGAAGGCGTCGGAAGGTCCCCCACCTGATGGGAGCGTGAAGCCTCCATCTTTGCTGCCGGCGCTCGACGATCCACCAAAAAAGCAAAGGGTGAGACAGCTACTACCACCCCTACCTGGCGCGCCCTGTTGGCGTGTTTGTGCTAGACAGATTTGGTTCGAGTGTATAACCGAGTTTCGGTAGGGGGTCTTCACAGCTGCATCACTTTCGGCTCTCTTCTCTACTCTCTTCACGTGATGAGCAGGACAGGAAGCTCAAGAACACATAGGGAACACACAGAGATTTACCCAGGTTCGGGCCCCCAATGTGGGTAACAGCCCTACGTCCTGCTCAAGCTCGTGTTGCTCTAGTATTCTGCTTGTTCTTAGTTCGCCCGATCTTTCGATCGTTCGAGCTATGGATTTCCTCTCTATTGTCAACTGATCGACGGACCTCCCTTGCCTCATGCACACTAGCTCCCTTATATACTCTCGGGACTGGCTAGGGCAAGCAGAGGGAGTGGTTTTACATTATTTACATTGAATGCGTCTAGTCCTATCGCTACTGTCCCTCATAGTCTTTTTGTCTACGCCGTTACTTGACGTCGCCTATCTTCGGATCCCCCGAGGGGAGGGGTTCGGACGCTGCGTGACGAACGCCTGGTACACGCGTCTCCCCGACTCGCCCTAGGTGGTGTAGATGGAACGGGAGTTGGTGAAGCTAACTCAGTCGGAGCGACAGGTCATCATAGCGTCAGGGAGCCACGCCTATTAAATGGGCTTCAGGCGCACTGTAATGGCTCCCCGCGCATTTAATGGCTCCCATGCATATTTAATGGCTATGATACGTTGTGATCCTGGCCCTATCTGCGCTGGTGGTTGACAATGGGCTCGCTTTGCTTTCGTCGGGCGCCACATGGCTCGGTCGCTCGATCGCTTTCGTCGGTGGCCACGTGTCCCGTCTTTCACGGTCGTGATCTCGTCGCCGGCTAGGACTGGTCGATAAGCGCCACGGCGGCCACGTGTCCTGGTCGCCCGCCAAGCCTCTCTTTCAGCGGGTTGAGTCCTTTGCACAGGACCTTCTTCTTTTTGTATCTTACACACGCGGTCCCACCTGACAGCGGTGGAGAGAGTACCCCGGTGTAGAATACACCGACAGGAATGTTATACCATCGTAATCGATTTCAACCAGGGGCAGATCCAAGATAAAAGGTTGCCAGGGTCAGCGGGTCACTACAAACTCACAACACTAACTTTTAGTTTTCAATAAACTAACAATATGTATAAAATAGGAATAGCTTAATGAAAATATATCATAATAAGATGAATGTAATAAATTATCTTTACAAAAGTGATTACCTTTTGTATTTGCTCTTTATGTTCTTTCATCTTCTTAAAGTGATCCATCACAACATCAATTGAATTGTAGCTAGAAAGCCTTGCTCGATGAAGCAATAATATTATCATTCATAAATTGATAACCAATATGATTACGTAGTACAATCGTCACAATTTTCATTGCTAAAAAGCACCTCTCCACTAATGCATTCGCAATAGGCAGAACTAGTACAAGCTTGAGGAGCTTATAGACCAATGAAAAAGAAATATGCTTACTTGCATCCACCATCCGCTTACCAAGTTCAGAAATAGTATTCAATTTTGCAAATCTTTCATCCTCTCACACATTATCACTGTAAATATGAAGCTCATGACCAAGATCTTTCAGTTCCATTGAATTATAATCTTTTGGATAGGACTTAGCCAACTCCATTAAACTCTCAAATCTGAAAGCGTCAAAAGAACTATTGGAACTAAAAGTAGCTATTTGGGTAAGCAAATTAGGTTTATCTCATTAAAACAGTCATTTAACTCTATAAGCTACAGGTCAATAACAGGGTTCAAGCAATCATATTTGTAGTTTTGATAGTTAGTGTGATTGGTCTTTTTAATCTACAAACTCTTCTTGCATATTCAACTTAGGAATACCATGCTCTCCACAAAAGGATTATGTTGTCCACAATAGAGATTCCCGGCCATCATCTCTAATTTGTTGAAATTTCTACATGGTTAACTTCACCTCTAATATGGTGTAACATCCCAAAATTTCAGCTTTTTAATTAATTAATATTATTTTATTGCTAACTATGAATTTTGTGATTTTTCTGGATTTTTATTGGATTTTTCGAGAATTATTTGAATTCTTTTGAATTAAAATATATTGTCTTTTGTCAAGAAATAATTATAAAAAGATAATTGCAAAATAAAGTTTTGTGAAAATATTTTTATTAAGTCCAGAATAACTCAAAGTATTTTTGAGAATTTTCTGGAATTTTTAGAGTATTTTACTACCCTAAAAGGATTAGTTTAATTTCTCGAATTGTTTTTATTGGAAAACCCGGAAATATCTCGTGAACAGTATTGGGCCAACAGAATTCTTTGTGCAGGCGAACGGCTCAATCGGGAGGGTAATATCAACCGTTGGATCAACATCCAACGGCCTTCATCACGCCAAAACCAAATAGGAAACCCTAGCGCGTCGCAAAAGCCTAGCCACCCGATTCGCCACGTGTCGCTCATCCGGTCATCGTTCTCGGCCGTGTTCGAGTAGGACTCTGCGACCTTCGCCAGAGCCGCCATGGACACCGCGCCAAAACCTACCATATCGGCCATCGTGGGTACTATTTAAGGGAGCAGGGTGCGACTTTACCACACAACCAAGGTCCTAAGCCCTTAGCGAGAATCGCCGCGATGCGACCGCAATCGGAAGTTTCGTCAAGTGCGACCACGAGGAAGAAGTCGCCGATTAAATCGCCGTTGAGCAACCGCAAAGCTTGGGACGATCGCGATTGGCCGCCCTTGATCGGAGCACCTTGTGCGCGCCTCGATTCCGCTTAGAGCATCGTGGGAGAGTCGCATCACCGTGAAGGCTCGCGCCGGAGAAGAAGTCCTCACCGCCGAGCGAACCGAGGTTCAGGACGCAAATCCGGAGCGCCATCGTGATTGGCGACATCAAGGTGAGTTAGGGAGTGCTGCTAGCTCGCCACGGTGACCGTAGGGCCGTGCGCCACGCCGAGGTGGCGTGATGAAATCTTGACACGTGGTGCCACGTGGGTCGTCGCTTGCGTGGCGCGGCGTGGCAGCGTGTGGCGTTAAATCACCGGATCGTCATCTGCCGAGTCAGCGTTGCGGGACCCGTCTGTCGGCGCCAGATCAGATCCGATCAGATGACGTCACGCCTACGCAATAAAACCGATTTTCTTTATAAAAATAACTCGGGTTAATATTGATTTCCCAATTTTCGTGAATTTTCGGATTTTAAATATTCCGAGAGCTCGTTCTCCCTCATACGTACTCCGATTGAGGTGATTCAAATTCCTAAAAATTTGTAAAATTGAGATCTTTCTAATGGTGGCTTTTATTTGAATTTTTGAATTTGTTTGCTCTTTGGTTTTGGTTTTTATTTGCTTTTCTCTCTCAATTCGCCGGAAGGGTATTTCACACTCAAGAATTATTACTGCACAGAGGGGAGCTTAATGAAGGCAAGTTGTGCTTTGATCATGTTGCACCTATAAACTAGATTGCATGCTATTTTGATTTACCTTATCACTTGTTATTTTATGTGTATAAATGATTTCAACATAAGTTTGGGATTAGCTATCGTACCTTTTGAATTACACCCTACCTTGCTAGTTGTATGCCATGATCCACTTGTCACCCTAGGTGGGTTCGCTATAGTTGGTTAATAATGAAATCAACCTGGATGATTAGATCGAATTAGACAGCTTAGCTATGCCACGTCATCACATGTACTTGAATTTTTGATAAATAATCTTGACTAATGGATTATGGAACAATGTTTTGAATTTGTGTGTCATGTGTGGTCACACGATGAGATTGAGTTGTGGTGGCGATGGATGTCACGCAACGATATTGAGTTGTTGATGGCACGTGGTGCTTGGTAATCAACTGGGGTGGTTATGATTTTGGGTCGGAGCAAGTGGCAAGGGCAGGATGCCAGGGTGGGCCCGATGGGCAAAGGGTATGTGTATGTCTTGCTTTGATCAAACCATAAGGACACCTTGCGAGCCTTTGACCTGAGTCTAACTTGCAACCACATGTCGGAATGGGGACCTAGTGACTAATTTGCAAATGCTTAGCTTAAGTACTATCGTGGTGGAGTGGTTCATCCTTTTAAATGAACCCAGATGGCGCAAGAGGGGGGCCTGTTAGGTTTTCAGACCCTTGATGTTGAAACCTTAGCGGGTAATCTTGGGTTAAGAGGATGCATTGTAAAGGCTTTGTCATGATTCTCTCTAGGCATACCAAAGGAAGTGTGCTAATAGCTTGGCATCAAAGAGATTATCATGTCGTGTGGGTAAAGTGCATAACCTCTGCAGAGTGTACAATCTATTCGGATAGCCGTGTTTCACAGTATTGAGCAATGCTCGGGATTCTGATCAAGGGTTTAGACTTTTGCAAAATGAAACTTGGGATGGATGGCAGGTTGCCATGAAAAGATGAATCTTGACTTAGGATGAGAAACTTGGTTTACTTGAGAAATGCTGAATCTATCTATTACTGTTATTTGTTTTACTGTATTTCAATCTATATATCGTACTTGTTTTTAAATGCTGCTTAGTTGCAAATGAACTATTTAGCCATTCCTTTGGAATAAGCCTTGCATATAGTTATGATAGAATTGCATTCTGTGCACAACTTGCTGAGTATGTTGTATACTCACCCTTGCCTACAAAAATCATCAGTGCTGAAGAAGAAGTACCTGAAGAGACGAATGTTTAGGGTGCGAGCCTTGTCAGTTGCCTGTGGTATACTGAGGGGTTATCTACGACTTCATTTCCGCTGCAGTTCAATTTGATGTTCAGCCTTGTGAGGCATTGTTAAGGAAGTTGACCATAAGGTCATACAGCTGGTAATATTTAATATATTATGTCTTTTATCTATTTACGTTGTGTATGATTGTGATATTCACTAATGTTGAGCCTGTGTGCACTAGCGTGATCCTGGACTAGTGCGGTATACACAGAGGGTCCGAATTTGCATATTCGGGTCCCGACATATGGCCTCCTAGATGTCTTGATATTTCCTTTGTAATGATAGTGACAGACCATTTGCATGTCCTAAGACAAGTAACATTAATCTAGAAGACCATGTGCTTGACATTTCATTCCATCATTTGGGCCATCTTTTTCAACATATTAGAGCACTTTGATAATAGAGAGGAACAAATTATATATGCTCTTAAGGGTTTTATAGTGAGAACCCCAACGAGTGTCTCCAGCACCTTGAACAGATTGATCTTGATTTAAACATCTTTCACTACTAAAATATCCACTGCCTATGGCAGTCTTTACTCTCTCTTATTGACTATCTCGGATCATATCTTTAAGTTTGCAAAAAGCTCCAGCCACATAAAGTAGAAGAGATATCATGACAAAGAAGTCGCTAATATCATCGTTCTTATTAGCTACTGCCACAATTACTAGTTGAAGTTGTTGAGCAAAGTAATGGACATAATATGCTGAGCTATTCTCTCTCGTGATCAAAGCTCTCAAGCCACTGAACTCACTTCTCTTGTTGCTTGCTCCATTATAACCTTGGCGTCTAACTTGTTTTAAGCTCAATCCATACTTAGTAAACAAATAATCAATGTTAGATTTGAGACATGAAGCTGACATCTCTTTCACATGAACCATACAAATAAGTCATTCTTTGATTACTCCAAACTTATCGACATACCACAAAACCGTAGCCATATGTTCCTTGTCAGAAACATCAGTAAACTCATCGACCAATAAACAAAAAACATCACCGCCAATTTCTTCAACGATAGATTTCATTATGATCTACACAAAACAATAAACATCATTTATTTAAAGGGCTTTGAGAGTGGACATCATTCGTAAAATAAAAATAATTAAGGAAATCTTTGATACCTCAGCAAAACAATTAACAATGTCCCTTTGAAGGGTTTGAGCCACCTTTTGATTATTTTCGGGAGCATTTCTTAGCACAACCTTCTTTATTTTTTTGTTTTGTTCTTTCAAAAGCTTTACCAAGTCTAGAAAATTTCCATTGTTTTTAAACTCTTTTGATTCACCATGGTCATGAAAAGCTAAACCTTGATGCAACAAGTATCAAGCAGCATTTATAGTGGTATTCAATTGAATACTATGCTCCTCTCGAATGATTTTACTATGCTTCTTTAAAGCAATAACAACTAACTGATCTTATTTAAGCAAATTGTTGACTCTTTTCACCGTTGTGTTATGAAAACTATTACACTAGCCTACATGATCTCGAAGTCTATTTGACTTGTTCTAGCTAGAAAACCCCTTGATTACAAATGCATCGTTCCCACCTTGGCCTTCAACACAATCTCTAAGCAAGTAGCAATATAAACAAAAGGCTTTATCCAGCTTTTCACTATACTCTAACCAATCATATTTAGTGAACCATTTAGGATTAAACCTACATAAATAACCTGATATGTTCTTTCATGGATATTGAAAACTAGGTTGTGGTAAGTACCTCTTATCAAATACTTTACCTCATCACATCTTGCAGCTTTTGACCTATGTATTCTGATATTCTCATCCTACCAGCTGGATCATAAGGAATCTCATCCAAATTTGCCTCTTTTGGCGACACTAGCAAAGAAGGATGAGTAGTACGATTAATGTTAGATGCACCTCCATCTCCTCCTGAAATCCCACCATTAGGACTATTAGCATCACTATCTGATGGTAACTTCCTTTTTAAAAACCGTTCCATTATAATTTTACTACCTGTCAAATTTGTGAAAATTATGAAACACTAAAATAGATACCATTTTTGCAAGATAAATCCCCAATATCACTAATTTCCTTACTTGACATTGTGCTTGAAGGAAGATTACAATTTAAAAGAATTGAAGAAGCCCTCCTCCACCCAACTCCAGTCAATCATCAATAATTAAAGAAATCATTGTAAATTCACAATTCATGAAATGAAGTAACCTCCTTGATGCTTGAGAGATCGAGTGATTTATGACACTTCAAAGGACCTTCTTTGGCTCGGTGGCAAGACATGATCGAAATTTGGAAACTAATTGTGAAATTGGATTGGAAATTGGCAATTTAGGTTTAGATGGGTGATTGGGTGTGCTACGTGCAAGTGTGAATAGGGGAGCAAATTCATATCTATTTTCCTACGAGAAGCGACGGCGAGACAAACTACAATTAGGGATGCACTTATTAGATTTGGAGGCAATAGAATTAGGGAAATCAAATGGCTAGTGGCTGTTGCATTCTGCTTGGGTGAAGTGAGCTGCATAGTGGGCTGTAGATTGACTCCCTCCTTGTGATGTTATGGGCTCTAGGTCGTTGGACTTCTCTGAATGGGTTGATAAAAACAAAAGGCATTGTGGGCTATAGCTTGTTGGTTGGGCTAGTTGCATGAAAGAAAAAGAGAGTGTGTGGAATAAGAGTGAGAGTTACTATTATTTTATTGGACTTTCCACAATATAACTAGATATATATATATATGTTGGAGAAGAAAAGTAGCTACCATGGCACCTTGCAAATGTCATTCATATGACGACTAATTTTAATTTGGGTGTTGTTTTGTCCTTGTCATTTGTCACCAAAAGTCGGTTTGTAACGAAGGTTGGTCCGACACGCATACGAATCCAATGGAGTTCGATCTACACCGTGGAGTTTGAAGGTGATGGTTCGTTTGAATCCAATGTTATTTGTGGTATGATTCGACACTTCAATTATTCAACCTGAATAGTACTCCACACACTTATCTCCACGACTTGCCGATCTTAAAATAAACTCTTGATGCTTTTTTCCAACTCTTAGAACCTTTTGGGTTCATTTTGACTCGCTAACTTCATAGGCATGTTCAAACCAATGTTAGCTTAAAGTAATTATTATTACTTGGCTCTAAAGTTTAGGATCTAAATGGGCAAAATGAAATTAGATTCAGTAGCGCACGATTAGTTTGCACGTTACCTACATCACCAACAGAAGAAAACATGCCATTGATTGTTGCATGTACAGAAGAGGTTTTAATAGAGTTTTTTTAACCCAAAAATGATTTGCTAAATAACAGCTGACTAAAAATGTCTAGAGATCAGTCGAGTTCAAAAATAGTATTCAATTTTGCAAATCTTTCATCCGCTCGCATATTATCAATGTAAATATGAATCTCATGACCAAGATCTTCTAATTGCACTTAATTATAATCTTTTAGATCAAACTTTGCCAACTCCATAAAACTCTCAAATTTGAAAGCATCAAAAGAATTCTAGGGACTAAAAGCAGCCATTTGGGTAAACAAATTAGAGTTTATCTTATTGAAACGGTCATGAACTCCATAAGCTGCAAGTCAATAACTGGGGTCAAGCAATCATGTTTGTAGTGTTGATAGTTAGTGTGATTGGTTTTTTCCTTGGTTTATGCTGATCTACATACTCTTCCTCCATATTCAACTTAGGAACACCATGCTCTTCACACAAGGTGTATGTTGTCCTCAATAGAGATTCCAGCCATCATCACTAATTTGTTGAAATTTCTACTTGGTTAACTTCACCTCTAACATAGCCTCCAAGATATCTTGATCTTTCCTTTGTAAAGATAGCGACTAAGCATTTGCATGTCCTAAGACAAGTAACATTAAGTGCAAATGAAACAGAAAGTCAAAATCATTGAGATAATCTAGATGACCTCGGGCTTGATGTTTCTTTCCATCATTTGGGCCATCTTTTTCAATATATTGGAGCAGCACGTCAACAATAGAGAAGAACATATTATGTATGCTCTTAAGGGTTTTATAGTGAGAACCCAACGAGTGTTTCCAGCTCTTTGAAGAGATCGCTCTTGATTTTAACCTCTTCCACTACTAAGATATCCACCGCCTATAGCGTCTTTACTCTCACCGCTTACTATCCCAAAACATATCTTTACATATGCAAGAAGCTCCAGCCACATTAAGCGGAGAGATGTCATATCAAAGAAGTCCCTAATATCATCATTCTTTTTAACTATCGCCACAATACTAATCGAAGTTGGTGAGCGAGCAATGGGCATAATATGCCTAGCTATTCTCTCTCATGATCGAAGCTCTCAAGCCATTGAACTCACCTCTCATATTGCTTGCTTCATCATAACCTTGCCCAATAACTTGTTTCAAGATCAATCCATACTTACTAAACAAATAATCAATGTTAGACTTGAGACATGAAGGTGATGTCTCTTTTACATGAACCACACCAATAAGTCTTTCTTTGATTACTCCAAACTTTTCGATGCACCACGAAACCATAGGCATTTGTGCCTTGTCAAAAACATTAGCAGACTCATCGACTAATAAACAAAAAACAATGCCAATAATTTCTTCAATGATAGATTTCACTATGATCTGCACAAAACAATAAACATCATTTATTTAAAGTGCTTCGAGAGACATCATTTGTAAAATAAAAATTAAAGGAAATCTTTGTTACCTCAGCTAAACAATTAACAAATTCCCTTTGAATTGTTGGAGCCACCATTTAATTGTTTCCGGGAGCATTTCTTAGCATAACCTTATTTATTTTTTTGTTTTCCACTGCCAAAAGCTTTAGCAACTCTAGATAATTTTCTCTGTTTTTATACTCTTTTTGAAAGACCATGTGGAGGTCTACCCATTTTTGTGATGAGTATTTGACTGAATTTGAACTTGGCTTGTTTTGATTTGAGTTTGATTTGAATTTGATTTTCAATCTGAAGCAATTTAAGATTTGGTTACCTTTTTCGGTGCTACCGGCCAGACGGTAAAACCGAACCCTAGTGCGGTGTGGAAAAACCTGAGAGGGTGTTTTTAAGGGTCAGCAATCGGCAACCGACCATGTAACCGATTGCTACACGGGTGAAGCGGTAGCACCAAACCCTCTTGGCCGATGTGAAAATTCCAAAGAGGGTGTTTTTGGGTGTTGCAATAGGGGCAATAGCACCGAACCTTCTGAGAGTAATTGATTTAATTAATAATTTTGATATAATTATTGCGTATCTTTTTAGACATTACTATGTGATGGGTTTTCTTTGTTTTTAATGGTTGCAGGACGACGGTGCTCGATCATAGTGAGGCAGAGGATGATCGGGACTAGGCTAATTAGCATCACTATCAGATGGTAACTTCCTTTTTAATGGTTGCGTATCTTTTTAGACATTACCTCATCACATCTTGCAGCTTTTGACCTATGTATTCTGATATTCTCATCCTACCAGCTGGATCATAAGGAATCTCATCCAAATTTGCCTCTTTTGGCGACACTAGCAAAGAAGGATGAGTAGTACGATTAATGTTAGATGCACCTCCATCTCCTCCTGAAATCCCACCATTAGGACTATTAGCATCACTATCTGATGGTAACTTCCTTTTAAAACCGTTCCATTATAATTTTACTACCTGTCAAATTTGTGAAAATTATGAAACACTAAAATAGATACCATTTTTGCAAGATAAATCCCCAATATCACTAATTTCCTTACTTGACATTGTGCTTGAAGGAAGATTACAATTTAAAAGAATTGAAGAAGCCCTCCTCCACCCAACTCCGATCAATCATCAATAATTAAAGAAATCATTGTAAATTCACAATTCATGAAATGAAGTAACCTCCTTGATGCTTGAGAGATCGAGTGATTTATGACACTTCAAAGGACCTTGCTGGCTCGGTGGCAGCACATGATCGAAATTTGGAAACTAATTGTGAAATTGGATTGGAAATTGGCAATTTAGGTTTAGATGGGTGATTGGGTGTGCTACGTGCAAGTGTGAATAGGGAGCAAATTCATATCTATTTTCCTCTGATAGCTTACTATGAGACAAACTACAATTAGGGATGCACTTATTAGATTTGGAGGCAATAGAATTAGGGAAATCAAATGGCTAGTGGCTGTTGCATTCTGCTTGGGTGAAGTGAGCTGCATAGTGGGCTGTAGATTGACTCCCTCCTTGTGATGTTATGGGCTCTAGGCTGTTGGACTTCTCTGTATGGGTTGATAAAAACAAAAGGCATTGTGGGCTATAGCTTGTTTGGTTGGGCTAGTTGCATGAAAGAAAGAGAGAGTGTGTGGAATAAGAGTGAGAGTTACTATTATTTTATTGGACTTTGCACAATATAACTATATATATATATGTTGGAGAAGAAAAGTAGCTACCATGGCACCTTGCAAATGTCATTCATATGACGACTAATTTTAATTTGGGTGCTGTTTTGTCCTTGTCAGCTGTCACCAAAAGTCTGGTTTGTAACAAAGGTTGGTCTGACACGCACGAATCCAATGGAGTTCGATCTACACCGTGGAGTTTGAAGGTGATGGTTCGTTTCGAATCCAATGTTATTTGTGGGCGCAGTTCTGACACTTCAATTATTCAACTGAATAGTACTCCACACACTTATCTCCACGCAGCTTGCCGATCTTAAAATAAACTCTTGATGCTTTTTTCCAACTCTTAGAACCTTTTGGGTTCATTTTGACTCGCTAACTTCATAGGCATGTTCAAACCAATGTTAGCTTAAAGTAATTATTATTACTTGGCTCTAAAGTTTAGGATCTAAATGGGCAAGATGAAATTAGATTCATGGCGCATTTATTAGTTTGCACGTTACCTACATCACCAATGTAAGAAAACATGCCATTGATTGTTGCATGTACGTAAGAGGTTTTAATAGAGTTTTTTAACCCAAAATGATTTGCTAAATAACGGTGACTAAAAATGTCTAGAGATCATCGAGTTCAAAAATAGTATTCAATTTTGCAAATCTTTCATCCGTCAAGCATATTATCAATGTAAATATGAATCTCATGACCAAGATCTTCTAATTGCACTTAATTATAATCTTTTAGATCAAACTTTGCCAACTCCATAAAACTCTCAAATTTGAAAGCATCAAAAGAATTCTAGGGACTAAAAGCGACCATTTGGGTAAACAAATTAGAGTTTATCTTATTGAAACGGTCATGAACTCCATAAGTCGCAAGTCAATAAGCGGGGTCAAGCAATCATGTTTGTAGTGTTGATAGTTAGTGTGATTGGTTTTTCCTTGGTTTATGCTGATCTACATACTCTTCCTCCATATTCAACTTAGGAACACCATGCTCTTCACACAAGGTGTATGTTGTCCTCAATAGAGATTCCAGCCATCATCACTAATTTGTTGAAATTTCTACTTGGTTAACTTCACCTCTAACATAGCCTCCAAGATATCTTGATCTTTCCTTTGTAAAGATAGCGACTAAGCATTTGCATGTCCTAAGACAAGTAACATTAAGTGCAAATGAAACAGAAAGTCAAAATCATTGAGATAATCTAGATGACCTCGGGCTTGATGTTTCTTTCCATCATTTGGGCCATCTTTTTCAATATATTGGAGCAGCACGTCAACAATAGAGAAGAACATATTATGTATGCTCTTAAGGGTTTTATAGTGAGAACCCAACGAGTGTTTCCAGCTCTTTGAAGAGATCGCTCTTGATTTTAACCTCTTCCACTACTAAGATATCCACTGCCTATAGCAGTCTTTACTCTCACCTGTTTACTATCCCAAAACATATCTTTACATATGCAAGAAGCTCCAGCCACATTAAGCAGGAGAGATGTCATATCAAAGAAGTCCCTAATATCATCATTCTTTTTAACTACTGCCACAATACTAACTGAAGTTGGTGAGCAGAGCAATGGGCATAATATGCCTAGCTATTCTCTCTCATGATCGAAGCTCTCAAGCCATTGAACTCACCTCTCATATTGCTTGCTTCATCATAACCTTGCCCAATAACTTGTTTCAAGATCAATCCATACTTACTAAACAAATAATCAATGTTAGACTTGAGACATGAAGGTGATGTCTCTTTTACATGAACCACACCAATAAGTCTTTCTTTGATTACTCCAAACTTTTCGATGCACCACGAAACCATAGGCATTTGTGCCTTGTCAAAAACATTAGCAGACTCATCGACTAATAAACAAAAACAATGCCAATAATTTCTTCAATGATAGATTTCACTATGATCTCGCACAAAACAATAAACATCATTTATTTAAAGTGCTTCGAGAGACATCATTTGTAAAATAAAAATTAAAGGAAATCTTTGTTACCTCAGCTAAACAATTAACAAATTCCTTTGAATTGTTGGAGCCACCATTTAATTGTTTAGGGAGCATTTCTTAGCATAACCTTATTTATTTTTTGTTTTCCAACGCCAAAAGCTTTAGCAACTCTAGATAATTTTCTCTGCTTTTTATACTCTTTTTGAAAGACCATGTGGAGGTCTACCCATTTTTGTGATGAGTATTTGACTGAATTTGAACTTGGCTTGTTTTGATTTGAGTTTGATTTGAATTTGATTTTCAATCTGAAGCAATTTAAGATTTGGTTACCTTTTTCGGTGCTACCGGCCAGACGGTAAAACCGAACCCTAGTGCGGTGTGGAAAAACCTGAGAGGGTGTTTTTAAGGGTCAGGCAATCCGGTGCAACCGACCATGTCAGCCCGGTGCTACCGGTGAAGCGGTAGCACCAGCCCTCTTGGCCGATGTGAAAATTCCAAAGAGGGTGTTTTTGGGTGTTGCAATAGGGGCAATAGCACCGAACCTTCTGAGAGTAATTGATTTAATTAATAATTTTGATATAATTATTGCGTATCTTTTTAGACATTACTATGTGATGGGTTTTCTTTGTTTTTAATGGTTGCAGGACGACGGTGCTCGATCATAGTGAGGCAGAGGATGATCGGGACTAGGCTAATTAGCATCACTATCAGATGGTAACTTCCTTTTTAATGGTTGCGTATCTTTTTAGACATTACCTCATCACATCTTGCAGCTTTTGACCTATGTATTCTGATATTCTCATCCTACCAGCTGGATCATAAGGAATCTCATCCAAATTTGCCTCTTTTGGCGACACTAGCAAAGAAGGATGAGTAGTACGATTAATGTTAGATGCACCTCCATCTCCTCCTGAAATCCCACCATTAGGACTATTAGCATCACTATCTGATGGTAACTTCCTTTTTAAAAACCGTTCCATTATAATTTTACTACCTGTCAAATTTGTGAAAATTATGAAACACTAAAATAGATACCATTTTTGCAAGATAAATCCCCAATATCACTAATTTCCTTACTTGACATTGTGCTTGAAGGAAGATTACAATTTAAAAGAATTGAAGAAGCCCTCCTCCACCCAACTCCAGTCAATCATCAATAATTAAAGAAATCATTGTAAATTCACAATTCATGAAATGAAGTAACCTCCTTGATGCTTGAGAGATCGAGTGATTTATGACACTTCAAAGGACCTTGCTGGCTCGGTGGCAGCACATGATCGAAATTTGGAAACTAATTGTGAAATTGGATTGGAAATTGGCAATTTAGGTTTAGATGGGTGATTGGGTGTGCTACGTGCAAGTGTGAATAGGGGAGCAAATTCATATCTATTTTCCTACGAGAAGCGACGGCGAGACAAACTACAATTAGGGATGCACTTATTAGATTTGGAGGCAATAGAATTAGGGAAATCAAATGGCTAGTGGCTGTTGCATTCTGCTTGGGTGAAGTGAGCTGCATAGTGGGCTGTAGATTGACTCCCTCCTTGTGATGTTATGGGCTCTAGGCTGTTGGACTTCTACAGAAGTGGGTTGATAAAAACAAAAGGCATTGTGGGCTATAGCTTGCTGGTTGGGCTAGTTGCATGAAAGAAAAGAGAGAGTGTGTGGAATAAGAGTGAGAGTTACTATTATTTTATTGGACTTTGCACAATATAACTATATATATATATGTTGGAGAAGAAAAGTAGCTACCATGGCACCTTGCAAATGTCATTCATATGACGACTAATTTTAATTTGGGTGCTGTTTTGTCCTTGTCAGCTGTCACCAAAAGTCTGGTTTGTAACAAAGGTTGGTCTGACACGCACGAATCCAATGGAGTTCGATCTACACCGTGGAGTTTGAAGGTGATGGTTCGTTTCGAATCCAATGTTATTTGTGGTAGATTCGACACTTCAATTATTCAACTGAATAGTACTCCACACACTTATCTCCACGACTTGCCGATCTTAAAATAAACTCTTGATGCTTTTTCCAACTCTTAGAACCTTTTGGGTTCATTTTGACTCGCTAACTTCATAGGCATGTTCAAACCAATGTTAGCTTAAAGTAATTATTATTACTTGGCTCTAAAGTTTAGGATCTAAATGGGCAAGATGAAATTAGATTCAGTAGCGCACGATTAGTTTGCACGTTACCTACATCACCAACAGAAGAAAACATGCCATTGATTGTTGCATGTACAGAAGAGGTTTTAATAGAGTTTTTTTAACCCAAAAATGATTTGCTAAATAACAGCTGACTAAAAATGTCTAGAGATCAGTCGAGTTCAAAAATAGTATTCAATTTTGCAAATCTTTCATCCGCTCGCATATTATCAATGTAAATATGAATCTCATGACCAAGATCTTCTAATTGCACTTAATTATAATCTTTTAGATCAAACTTTGCCAACTCCATAAAACTCTCAAATTTGAAAGCATCAAAAGAATTCTAGGGACTAAAAGCAGCCATTTGGGTAAACAAATTAGAGTTTATCTTATTGAAACGGTCATGAACTCCATAAGCTGCAAGTCAATAACTGGGGTCAAGCAATCATGTTTGTAGTGTTGATAGTTAGTGTGATTGGTTTTTCCTTGGTTTATGCTGATCTACATACTCTTCCTCCATATTCAACTTAGGAACACCATGCTCTTCACACAAGGTGTATGTTGTCCTCAATAGAGATTCCACCATCATCACTAATTTGTTGAAATTTCTACTTGGTTAACTTCACCTCTAACATAGCCTCCAAGATATCTTGATCTTTCCTTTGTAAAGATAGCGACTAAGCATTTGCATGTCCTAAGACAAGTAACATTAAGTGCAAATGAAAATGAAAGTCAAAATCATTGAGATAATCTAGATGACCTCGGGCTTGATGTTTCTTTCCATCATTTGGGCCATCTTTTTCAATATATTGGAGCAGCACGTCAACAATAGAGAAGAACATATTATGTATGCTCTTAAGGGTTTTATAGTGAGAACCCAACGAGTGTTTCCAGCTCTTTGAAGAGATCGCTCTTGATTTTAACCTCTTCCACTACTAAGATATCCACTGCCTATAGCAGTCTTTACTCTCACCTGTTTACTATCCCAAAACATATCTTTACATATGCAAGAAGCTCCAGCCACATTAAGCAGGAGAGATGTCATATCAAAGAAGTCCCTAATATCATCATTCTTTTTAACTATCGCCACAATACTAAGCGAAGTTGGTGAGCAGAGCAATGGGCATAATATGCCTAGCTATTCTCTCTCATGATCGAAGCTCTCAAGCCATTGAACTCACCTCTCATATTGCTTGCTTCATCATAACCTTGCCCAATAACTTGTTTCAAGATCAATCCATACTTACTAAACAAATAATCAATGTTAGACTTGAGACATGAAGGTGATGTCTCTTTTACATGAACCACACCAATAAGTCTTTCTTTGATTACTCCAAACTTTTCGATGCACCACGAAACCATAGGCATTTGTGCCTTGTCAAAAACATTAGCAGACTCATCGACTAATAAACAAAAACAATGCCAATAATTTCTTCAATGATAGATTTCACTATGATCTGCACAAAACAATAAACATCATTTATTTAAAGTGCTTCGAGAGACATCATTTGTAAAATAAAAATTAAAGGAAATCTTTGTTACCTCAGCTAAACAATTAACAAATTCCCTTTGAATTGTTGGAGCCACCATTTAATTGTTTCAGGGAGCATTTCTTAGCATAACCTTATTTATTTTTTTGTTTTCCACTGCCAAAAGCTTTAGCAACTCTAGATAATTTTCTCTTTTTATACTCTTTTGAAAGACCATGTGGAGGTCTACCCATTTTTGTGATGAGTATTTGACTGAATTTGAACTTGGCTTGTTTTGATTTGAGTTTGATTTGAATTTGATTTTCAATCAAGCAATTTAAGATTTGGTTACCTTTTTGATTGCTCTGGCAGACAAAAACCGAACCCTAGTCTTGATGTGGAAAAACCGAGAGGGTGTTTTTAAGGGTCAGCAATCCGGCACAACCGACCATGTCAGCCCGGTGCTACGGTGAAGCAGTAGCACCAGCCCTCTTGGCCGATGTGAAAATTCCAAAGAGGGTGTTTTTGGGTGTTGCAATAGGGGCAATAGCACCGAACCTTCTGAGAGTAATTGATTTAATTAATAATTTTGATATAATTATTGCGTATCTTTTTAGACATTACTATGTGATGGGTTTTCTTTGTTTTTAATGGTTGCAGGACGACGGTGCTCGATCATAGTGAGGCAGAGGATGATCGGGACTAGGCTAATTAGCATCACTATCAGATGGTAACTTCCTTTTTAATGGTTGCGTATCTTTTTAGACATTACCTCATCACATCTTGCAGCTTTTGACCTATGTATTCGATATTCTCATCCTACCATTTGGATCATAAGGAATCTCATCCAAATTTGCCTCTTTTGGCGACACTAGCAAAGAAGGATGAGTAGTACGATTAATGTTAGATGCACCTCCATCTCCTCCTGAAATCCCACCATTAGGACTATTAGCATCACTATCTGATGGTAACTTCCTTTTTAAAAACCGTTCCATTATAATTTTACTACCTGTCAAATTTGTGAAAATTATGAAACACTAAAATAGATACCATTTTTGCAAGATAAATCCCCAATATCACTAATTTCCTTACTTGACATTGTGCTTGAAGGAAGATTACAATTTAAAAGAATTGAAGAAGCCCTCCTCCACCCAACTCCAGTCAATCATCAATAATTAAAGAAATCATTGTAAATTCACAATTCATGAAATGAAGTAACCTCCTTGATGCTTGAGAGATCGAGTGATTTATGACACTTCAAAGGACCTTCTTGGCTCGGTGGCAGACATGATCGAAATTTGGAAACTAATTGTGAAATTGGATTGAAATTGGCAATTTAGGTTTAGATGGGTGATTGGGTGTGCTACGTGCAAGTGTGAATAGGGAGCAAATTCATATCTATTTTCCCTCGAGAAGGCAATGAGACAAACTACAATTAGGGATGCACTTATTAGATTTGGAGGCAATAGAATTAGGGAAATCAAATGGCTAGTGGTCATTGCATTACCTTGGGTGAAGTGAGCTGCATAGTGGGTGTGAGATTGACTCCTCCTTGTGATGTTATGGGCTCTAGGTCGTTGGACTTCTCTGTATGGGTTGATAAAAACAAAAGGCATTGTGGGCTATAGCTTGTTTGGTTGGGCTAGTTGCATGAAAGAAAAGAGAGAGTGTGGAATAAGAGTGAGAGTTACTATTATTTTATTGGACTTTGCACAATATAACTATATATATATATGTTGGAGAAGAAAAGTAGCTACCATGGCACCTTGCAAATGTCATTCATATGACGACTAATTTTAATTTGGGTGCTGTTTTGTCCTTGTCAGCTGTCACCAAAAGTCTGGTTTGTAACAAAGGTTGGTCTGACACGCACGAATCCAATGGAGTTCGATCTACACCGTGGAGTTTGAAGGTGATGGTTCGTTTCGAATCCAATGTTATTTGTGGGCGCAGTTCTGACACTTCAATTATTCAACTGAATAGTACTCCACACACTTATCTCCACGCAGCTTGCCGATCTTAAAATAAACTCTTGATGCTTTTTTCCAACTCTTAGAACCTTTTGGGTTCATTTTGACTCGCTAACTTCATAGGCATGTTCAAACCAATGTTAGCTTAAAGTAATTATTATTACTTGGCTCTAAAGTTTAGGATCTAAATGGGCAAGATGAAATTAGATTCAGTAGCGCACGATTAGTTTGCACGTTACCTACATCACCAACAGAAGAAAACATGCCATTGATTGTTGCATGTACAGAAGAGGTTTTAATAGAGTTTTTAACCCAAAATGATTTGCTAAATAACGGTGACTAAAAATGTCTAGAGATCGATCGAGTTCAAAAATAGTATTCAATTTTGCAAATCTTTCATCCGCCGCATATTATCAATGTAAATATGAATCTCATGACCAAGATCTTCTAATTGCACTTAATTATAATCTTTTAGATCAAACTTTGCCAACTCCATAAAACTCTCAAATTTGAAAGCATCAAAAGAATTCTAGGGACTAAAAGCAGCCATTTGGGTAAACAAATTAGAGTTTATCTTATTGAAACGGTCATGAACTCCATAAGCTGCAAGTCAATAACTGGGGTCAAGCAATCATGTTTGTAGTGTTGATAGTTAGTGTGATTGGTTTTTCCTTGGTTTATGCTGATCTACATACTCTTCCTCCATATTCAACTTAGGAACACCATGCTCTTCACACAAGGTGTATGTTGTCCTCAATAGAGATTCCAGCCATCATCACTAATTTGTTGAAATTTCTACTTGGTTAACTTCACCTCTAACATAGCCTCCAAGATATCTTGATCTTTCCTTTGTAAAGATAGCGACTAAGCATTTGCATGTCCTAAGACAAGTAACATTAAGTGCAAATGAAACAGAAAGTCAAAATCATTGAGATAATCTAGATGACCTCGGGCTTGATGTTTCTTTCCATCATTTGGGCCATCTTTTTCAATATATTGGAGCAAACGTCAACAATAGAGAAGAACATATTATGTATGCTCTTAAGGGTTTTATAGTGAGAACCCAACGAGTGTTTCCAGCTCTTTGAAGAGATCGCTCTTGATTTTAACCTCTTCCACTACTAAGATATCCACTGCCTATAGCAGTCTTTACTCTCACCTGTTTACTATCCCAAAACATATCTTTACATATGCAAGAAGCTCCAGCCACATTAAGCAGGAGAGATGTCATATCAAAGAAGTCCCTAATATCATCATTCTTTTTAACTACTGCCACAATACTAACTGAAGTTGGTGAGCAGAGCAATGGGCATAATATGCCTAGCTATTCTCTCTCATGATCGAAGCTCTCAAGCCATTGAACTCACCTCTCATATTGCTTGCTTCATCATAACCTTGCCCAATAACTTGTTTCAAGATCAATCCATACTTACTAAACAAATAATCAATGTTAGACTTGAGACATGAAGGTGATGTCTCTTTTACATGAACCACACCAATAAGTCTTTCTTTGATTACTCCAAACTTTTCGATGCACCACGAAACCATAGGCATTTGTGCCTTGTCAAAAACATTAGCAGACTCATCGACTAATAAACAAAAAACAATGCCAATAATTTCTTCAATGATAGATTTCACTATGATCTGCACAAAACAATAAACATCATTTATTTAAAGTGCTTCGAGAGACATCATTTGTAAAATAAAAATTAAAGGAAATCTTTGTTACCTCAGCTAAACAATTAACAAATTCCCTTTGAATTGTTGGAGCCACCATTTAATTGTTTAAGGAGCATTTCTTAGCATAACCTTATTTATTTTTTGTTTTCCAACGCCAAAAGCTTTAGCAACTCTAGATAATTTTCTCTGTTTTTATACTCTTTTGAAAGACCATGTGGAGGTCTACCCATTTTGTGATGAGTATTTGACTGAATTTGAACTTGGCTTGTTTTGATTTGAGTTTGATTTGAATTTGATTTTCAATCTGAAGCAATTTAAGATTTGGTTACCTTTTTGATTGCTACTGCCGCAGACAGTAAACCGAACCCTAGTCTTGATGTGAAAAACCCGAGAGGGTGTTTTTTAAGGGTCGAGCAATCCGTGCAACCGACCATATGACCGGTGCTACTGGGTGAAGCGGTAGCACCAAATTCTCTTGGCCGATGTGAAAATTCCAAAGAGGGTGTTTTTGGGTGTTGCAATAGGGGCAATAGCACCGAACCTTCTGAGAGTAATTGATTTAATTAATAATTTTGATATAATTATTGCGTATCTTTTTAGACATTACTATGTGATGGGTTTTCTTTGTTTTTAATGGTTGCAGGACGACGGTGCTCGATCATAGTGAGGCAGAGGATGATCGGGACTAGGCTAATTAGCATCACTATCAGATGGTAACTTCCTTTTTAATGGTTGCGTATCTTTTTAGACATTACCTCATCACATCTTGCAGCTTTTGACCTATGTATTCTGATATTCTCATCCTACCAGCTGGATCATAAGGAATCTCATCCAAATTTGCCTCTTTTGGCGACACTAGCAAAGAAGGATGAGTAGTACGATTAATGTTAGATGCACCTCCATCTCCTCCTGAAATCCCACCATTAGGACTATTAGCATCACTATCTGATGGTAACTTCCTTTTTAAAAACCGTTCCATTATAATTTTACTACCTGTCAAATTTGTGAAAATTATGAAACACTAAAATAGATACCATTTTTGCAAGATAAATCCCCAATATCACTAATTTCCTTACTTGACATTGTGCTTGAAGGAAGATTACAATTTAAAAGAATTGAAGAAGCCCTCCTCCACCCAACTCCAGTCAATCATCAATAATTAAAGAAATCATTGTAAATTCACAATTCATGAAATGAAGTAACCTCCTTGATGCTTGAGAGATCGAGTGATTTATGACACTTCAAAGGACCTTGCTGGCTCGGTGGCAGCACATGATCGAAATTTGGAAACTAATTGTGAAATTGGATTGGAAATTGGCAATTTAGGTTTAGATGGGTGATTGGGTGTGCTACGTGCAAGTGTGAATAGGGGAGCAAATTCATATCTATTTTCCTCTGAGAAGCTTACATGAGACAAACTACAATTAGGGATGCACTTATTAGATTTGGAGGCAATAGAATTAGGGAAATCAAATGGCTAGTGGTTTGCATGCATTCGCTTGGGTGAAGTGAGTTTGCATAGTGGGTCGTAGATTGACTCCTCCTTGTGATGTTATGGGCTCTAGGTGTTGGACTTCTCTGAAGTGGGTTGATAAAAACAAAAGGCATTGTGGGCTATAGCTTGCTTGGTTGGGCTAGTTGCATGAAAGAAAGAGAGAGTGTGTGGAATAAGAGTGAGAGTTACTATTATTTTATTGGACTTTGCACAATATAACTATATATATATATGTTGGAGAAGAAAAGTAGCTACCATGGCACCTTGCAAATGTCATTCATATGACGACTAATTTTAATTTGGGTCTTTGTTTTGTCCTTGTCAGCTGTCACCAAAAGTCTGGTTTGTAACGAAGGTTGGTCTGACACGCACGAATCCAATGGAGTTCGATCTACACCGTGGAGTTTGAAGGTGATGGTTCGTTTCGAATCCAATGTTATTTGTGGGCTGATTCGACACTTCAATTATTCAACTGAATAGTACTCCACACACTTATCTCCATGGATTTACCTTCCCTCTTTCTACAGGACTCTATTGCATATATTCAAATTGAATAATCAATATTAATAGCAATACATTTAAAATTGAATCTAATAGAATCCATCTATTGCAACATTCTTGAGCAAGAACATGTAAAGATTATGGAGCTCATCATAGATGATCATATGAGAAATAATTGAATCTAGTATTGCCATTCAAATGGAATAACTAGATGGACAGTGATTAAGATCACCTTGCTAAGATATGAGAATTATGGGATAATGATTCTAAAATGCATTTGTGGGTAATGATGAATTGTAAAATTGCATTGAAAGTAGAGCTGATCCATATGATCTATAAATTGTATTGAGCATTGTTTGAGGTACTGAGTAAGTATGTTGAAAGAGTAAAGATTAGCAATGCACTGTGCATTCTTAATAAGTTGAAAGGAGTAAGTATGCTTTGAATCCAATTATTTGGAATTTATAGCTGGCAGATTCTTTTGCATCTTGATGCTAAGGATGATGATTGCTAGTTGAATCTTTCTCAGATCATATCCCAACTATCTAGGCAAATCTTTGTGTTTTCTTGAGAAAATTGATTTTGTGTTCTTGATGCTAAGGATGATGATTCTTTAGTTGAATCTTTCTCGGATCATATCCCAACTATCTAGGCAAATCTTTGTGTTTTCTTGAGGAAAATTGATTTTGTGTTCTTGAGTGAGTGATTCTTGTGAATCATGTTTCTGTGAGTTTTGACTTGAGTTCTTGCTTGCTATGATATATGGGTAGCTATCCAAGATCATCTTGATCATCAAAAACCCAAGAGCAAGTCTTAGAGCAAGTTCTTGAACTTTTCGTAAACTTAGTGTGTTCTTCCTTCTAAGGGAAAATAGCGAACTTTGACATCAATCCTTGCGATTGAAGGTTAGAAATCACATCTTAATTTCATAAATCATTAATTCAGAAGTTGACATTATGATGCTATATCTTAAGCTAACTTACAATTATGATTTCATCTAGACACATATACTCACATGCATTTCTATCATAATATGAACTTTTCGTAAACTTAGTGTGTTCTTCCTTCTAAGGGAAAAATATCGGAACTTTGACATCAATCCTTGCGATTGAAGGTTAGAACAAGTTCCTGATATCCATAGGATCACATCTACCAAGTTTCATGAATTTTTGTCTAGCCGATCAAAAGATTGTTCAAAATTTGCTTTTGACTCGAACATTTTTAGACGTCCTTGAGCCAGTGCTCTGGGCTTCGGTAGTAGCACCGACTGTGAATAGGTGCCTCTATTGTTTCACCTCCTTTTCGGATTTTTGTTTGCAAGCTTGTAGAACTCTGCATGGCTGTTTGAAGCGTCCTGAGCCAGTGCTCACGGGCTTCAGTGATAGCACCGGCTGTGAGAATAGGTGCCTCTATTGTTTCACCTCCTTTTGCGGTTTAGAGTATTTTGAGTTGGGAAAATTTTATTTTGCGACCAGTCATCTCCCCTGAGTTGGGCCATCTCAATCCTTCACTTTTGATTCATCATGCGTACAAAAAGCTAAACATTGATCCAACAAGTATCGATCTCAATCATTCACTAGAGGTATTCAATTGAATATTATGCTCCCTCTGATTTTACTCTACTTATTTAGAGCAACAAAGCAATGATTGATCCTATTGAAGCAAATTGTTGACTCTTTTCACCGCATACTAATAATTCTAGATTTAATAATTGACAATGTACCATTCTTCAAAATCTAGAATGTCATCCTAATTATTAATTCCTTTAAGATCATCTCATCATAATGTAAGTATCTTATTATTACAATTACGATAATTTGATTCATCACTTGTACAAAAAGCTAAACATTGATGCAACATATCGATCATGTTATTGATAAAGTATTCAATTACATATTATGCTCCCTCGTGATCTCGAAGGCTATTTGACTTGTTCCAACTAGAAAATCCTCGATTACAAATGCATAATTATGGATTTGTGGTGTTATAAGTTGAATTTATGGAGAATTATGTCTAATCTATGTTCTATTAAGGTCGAAGAGCAATCATAGGGATGCACTATAGATTTGAGCAATAACATTGGATAATCTATGTAAGATCTGGTCTTTAGACTCTGATATGTATGCTAGATTGCGTCTTGATGTCATGTGTTGGTTGATCAATTGAGTTGATTAAAGTAAAAGCGAAGGAGTTGTGGCAGCATTTAGATGAATTAATAGGCTATTTGATACTGAGGAAAGATTACATTAGATGACTTCTATTTATAAATGTAATAATGTATGAGAACTTGCATGAAATAGCTTCAATCACTATCACTAATTGTTCAATTGTCTTGTCTATTCTAGTGTCTTGATTAAGAGTTTGTCACAAGTCTGGTGAACATAATCAAAGGATGATGCTAATTAGAGTTCAGATGGTTACGTTCAATCATTATTGTTAATGGAGTTGAAGTTCTCAAGCTTATATTGCATGACAACTCACATTCGACTATCCAAACGTTGTACATTCACAACATCTATGTATCTTGCATTAAGATCTTCGACTTTAACCTGAGACTTATTATTATCAACTACTTATTGTTCAATATTATAGTAACTTAATTATTACATTGTGATCAGTCTTAGATTAAATTGCAGATGGCTTGATTTGACTTGTAGTATCACATGTACTGACTCTTGATTGATGCATTAAGAGTTATAGATGATTTATACTATATGCGAAATGTAATATGATCTAACATAGTAAATTTAGTTATCAAAGTTCAAAATTAGCTGAAATAATTTGTAAATACTTCTAATATGTCAGTACATTCTAATTAATAAGTAATTAATCAAATTTTCACGTCTAATTAATTATCTGTACAATCTCATAAAAGCATCTATAATAAATTTAGATTAAATGCCAATGCTAAACCAATCTAAACTCTAAATCATTCATATGGGAACAATAGATATTATGGTACATGGTAAGTCTTTCTATGTAAACTCATCATTATCAAGTTTAGTCACTGCGTTCCCACCTTGGCCTTCAACACAATCTCACGAACAAGTAGCAATATAAACAAAATGCTTTATCCACAGTTTAGCTATACTCTAACCAATCATATTTAGTGAACCATTGAGATTAAAGCCGATGTAAATAACCGATATGTTCTTTTGTGTATCTTGAAAACAGGTTGTGGTCTATAAGGACCTCTTATCAAATACTTTGCCTTATCTTATCTTGTAGCTTTTGACCTATGTATTACGATATTATCTTCCTATCGGGTGGATCATAAGGAAGCTCATCCAAATTTACCTCTTTGGCAACACCGACAAAGAAGAGCGAGTAGCACAATTAATATTTGATGCACCTCCATCTCTTCATGAAATCACTGTTTGATGGTAACTTCCTTTTCGAAAAATGTTCCATTAAAATTTTGCTACCCATCAAATTTATGAAAATTATGGAACATTAAATTGATACCATATTTGCAAGATAAATCCCCAATATCATTAATTTCCTTACTTGACATTGTGCTTAAGGAAGATTACAATTTAAAAGAACTGAAGAAGCCCTCCTCCTCCACCCACCTCCAATCGATCTTCAATAATTAAAGAAATCAAGTAACCTCCTTGATGCTTGAGAGATCAAGTGATTTATGACACTTCAAAGGACTTTGCTGGCTCGGCGGCACCACATGATCAGAATTCGAAAACTAATTGTGAAATTAAAATGGAAATTGGGGATTTAGATTTAGATGGGTGATTGGGTGTGCTGCATGCAAATGTGGACAGGTGAGCGAATACATATCTAATGTCCTACGAGAAGCAACAGTGAGAGGAACTAGGATTAGGGATGCGCTTATGTGCTGTGGAGGCAATAGAATTAGGGATATCAAGTGGCTGGTGGCTGCTGCGTTCAGCTTGGGTGAAGTGGGCTTGGGTGATGCGCTTATGCTGAGATCTTAGAATTTTGAACAAATTCTAGATGAAATACAAAAAAGATTTGAATCCATTTTTTTAACCAAGAAACCTGAGATTTCAGTTGGAATCACCGACATCTCGGCGAGATTTGCGGAGATCTCGGTTATTTTGCACTAAGGGAAAAATAGTTCAAACAGCGTCAAAACATTTTAAAATTTTTTGTGGATGGTCCTAACACATAAATAATGTTATCATAAAACTTTCAAATGATTATCAAGCCTAAGAACTTTTTAAAAATTTGAACGTTGAGGCTGTAATGATAAAACATTGATCGATAAAATTGAACTGAATGAAAAATAGAACAAACGATGTTAGAAAATTTTGAAATTTTTTCTGCATAGTTCTAACATATCACTAATATTCTTATAAAATTTTTAGATGATGATGAAGTACAAATAATTTTTAAAAATTCAGAGAGTGGTGATGTCCGAATGGAAAATGCTTGAAAACCAAGTAAGAAAATTTTGAAATTTTGTTTGGATGGTCCTAATGCATCATTAATTTTTTCATAAAATTTTTAGATGATTATAGATCCATAAAGTCAGAAATTTTGGTAGCATTTCAACTAATCTTTGGATTTTGAAGGTTACTGTCGGGGACTGAGAAATCTCTGATAGGTCAACGCATGGTCAACGGGGCCCCTAGCTCGGGTTAGGGCCGCGAAGTCTCCGACCGTGACCTAGGCTGCGCAGCTCCCGCACGACCTCGAGCTTGGGGGGCAAGGCTTACTGGGCAGTTACCAAGACCTTAAATGCCGGGGTTAAGGCGGACGTGGGCGCCAAATCTGGAACGGTTACCGCCCACCTTCAGTGCGCATTAAGCCACTTCTCTGGGAATTTCTGGTAACGGCCGGGAGAGGTATAAAACTCCTTTGAGGCGAATGCGCTAGGGGCAAGCAGTTCCAGCAGCAGGACAACAGACACCTTTGATATAGAATTCACCAGAGCTCAAGCTAGAGAGTGAACACTTGTACCCAAGCATAGTAAATTCCGTGCCTTAGGGCGAGACTGGAGTAGAGCTTTTACCTTCACAGGGGCTCGAACCAGTATAATTCTCTGCGTCCTACCCTTTTTTCTCTCCTCCCGACCAACGAAATAGCGATCAAACTCCTTCGGTGAGTGAAGCACGTTTTGGGTCCCGTATACACGACTCACCACCCCTTACTTCTGTAGTCCGGCGATCCCGATCGTCAACAGCTGTCACCCACCGTGGGGCCTGAAAGCTTCACTCATTTGAAAGAATTTCAAAACTTTGGAGGCATGGCGTCCGTCGCTGCAGGACATACCGCAAGCTCGGGAGCGAATGCGGTCCCCGAGCATGGAAACTCCACGTCCCTGTTTTCGCCCTCTCTGCTATTGCGTGATCAGCTTGTTCTCATGGCTACTAGCCATGGCACAAGCGTGGAGGCGGGGGAGCGCAGTCCGAAGACCCCCGAAGATGCCCACCGGTTGGCCCAAGTCACCATCAACTAGGCCATAACCGTCCTCTGACAAGAGGAGCGTGAAAAGATTGGAACTTCGTGGGGACGTTCCAAGCTCCCTCGGTCGGCGGCGCCTTCGTCTGTCGCCGGGTTATGGCCGACCCTTGCGGCGAGTCGGGTCGGGTTTTCGGCCGAGCTCTCGCAGACGAGCTCGACAAAGCCGCCGTTGAAGCTGTACCTTCGCAGCACCAAAGCCGCCACTCCGGGTCCTGTTCCCTGAAGAGTGACGGCAGCTCCTCACGTAGGCATCGGGGCCCCCGCTGGTCTCCTGCGCGCCGACAATCCCGGGATTTGTCCCATACTCCGTGCGCGTCGTCGCTCCCTGAGTGCAACCCCGGATGGTGTATGGCGACAGCCGCGCTACAGCGACTCTCATTCTAGTAGTAGCATGTTGGGCCTTTCCCCTGACATTCCACCGAGGCGTCGCAGGGTCCATGAGCGCCTGCGGTACCTCCCGGGTGACGCTCGGGCCCATCGCAATGACCGACACGATCGTAGGTCGGGTCGCCGAGCGATCATGACTCCGACTCCAGCAGCGGCGACCACCTTTCTAGGTGCGCCCCTATACCAGCTTATGGCTGCTCGGTGTACTCCGACGACCTTCATCAGATGCGCTGGCCGACCCGTTTCAAGCCTGCCTTGATCAAGCGGTTTGATGGGACGAAGAACCTCGACGATTTTCTGTCAATTTACTCCACCGCCATTTTGGCGGCCGGGGGAGATGAGGCCGTAATGGCCAATTACCTCCCGACCGTTTTGGATGGCACCACCCGCACCTGGCTCTTCAACCAGAAGCCCGATTCTTTTTTATCGTGGCGCCAAATTGAGAACACCCTCGCTCTAACTTTGAGTTGTTATGGCGGCTTTGGTAAGAGAAGGACCTAGACCGCGTTATCTGGGAAGAACGAGCCCTCCGCGACTTTGTGCGCGGCGGTTCATTATACGAGGACTGACGATTCAAGCGTCTCGGCGAGGCCGTGATCAAGGCCTTCAAGTTCGACGTCTGCAACCGGCGCCTCACCGAGGACCTGAAGATTACGATGAGGCTTACTGTCAACAAGCTGTTTCGCATGGCGGAGCGGTACACGGATGCGGACGACGCGGTTCGTTGGAAGCGTGACTACGACCAAAGTAAGCTCGATATCAACTCGGGCTAGGCTGGTCCCTCTAACACCAAGAGCGCCGACCCAGGCTCGACTACCAAGAAGCGAAGAGGACGCAAGCATGGCGATGGCCGGTGGCGGGTGGTTGTTTAAACAAGCGACACCGCATAAAGCTAGCCCAAGGAGGCCTCGACCTCGATGAAATCGCCACGACCTCGATGAGGCACGCTACCGACCTCTGCGGGGATCGCGATGCGGGTCTCAGCAGGTCGATGGCCGCCCACAAGACCCTGAAGGGCATCCTCGGTACGATAAAGAGAAGTTTTGCCTATTCCACAGGACCACAGGCCACGCCTGCGGCTGTAGAGCTTAGCGAGCAAAATTTGGATGCCTTCTATGATGGGCATGGAGAGATGCCCACGCTCCCGAAGGAGGGGGAGCTACCCGACAGGGTCAACACTGGAGTAGACCAGGCCAACCTCGACCTAGAATTTCAGCAGGGTGACCGCCGGATCGACGTCATATTCGGCGGCTCATCGGCGTACCCGATCCGACCACGAGATCAAGGATCTTTGCGCGCCTTTGTTTATCGAGCTCGCCCGAAGCCTTGACCGACCTTGTAAGTGGGCTGGGGCCACGATAACCTTCACGTGGGAGGACGCTCCCTAAGGTATGTCCAAAGACTTGAAAACTACCCTGGTTGTGACCCCGACCATCAGCAACATCATGGTCGGGCGCGTCATGATCGATGGGGGCAGCTCCCTCAACCTACTTTTGGCCGCTTTTCGGCCGGATCACGATTCCCGGTCGAAGGTCAAAAACATCGCGATTCTGTTCTTCAGGATCGTTCCTGGAAGCTCGACCACTCCTCTTGGGCAGGTGGTCCTACCCGTCACCTTCGGCGCCTCGGACAACTTCCGCACCGAGCTGATCACCTTTGAGGTGGTCGAAGGAGATCTTCCCTACAACACCTTCCTCGGGCGCCCGACTTTAGTCAAGTTCATGACGGCAAACCACTCGACCACCTTGCGCATGAAGCTCCGGGGCCCAATGGCATCATAACGGTGTGAAGCGATCTCAAGGCGGCGCCGGCGGGTGCTAGACCAGAGCCTTGGCTCTCGCCCAAAAGGCGGTCATCGGCTTATAGCAGGCGGCGAAGGCGTGCCGCTCGAAGAAGGCGATTCGTCCAGGTGCATTCACGTCTCGGCCGAGCTAAGTTCCAAATAGGAACTCGAGCTCATCACCTTCTTCTGCACCAACAAGAACATATTAAGCAGGAGCCGGCAGACATCTTGTGTCCCGAGGAGGTGGTCGACTTAGATTGCAAGTCTTGACCATTGTCGTCCGACGCAAAGCTACATCACTTCTCTCAGAAAGGTCGCCATAATCAGGAGAACCTCAACAAGCTCTTGAAGGCCGCTTCATTCGTGAGATCGATTACTTGAATGGTTGGCCAACTTTGGTCATCGTCTTGAAGAAAAGCGAAGTGGCGAATAAAAGTCGACCACGGGCTTGAATTCGGCATGCCCGAAAGACAATTTTCCCCTTCCACGCATCGACTAGATCGTCGACTCCACCGTGAACGCCAAGATGTTGAGCTTCCTGGACGCCTACTCATGGTATCATCAAATCAAACTGGCGGTCGACGACGAGAGCAAGACATCATTCATCACACCATTCGTCACATACTGCTACACGACTATGTCGTTTGGTCTCCGAAATGCTAGCGCAACATTCCATTGCCTGATGACCAAGACGTTCGACCCTCAGATCAACTGCAACCTCGAGGTCTACGTGGACGACATCATCGTCAAGAGCTCTTCCGAAGACAATCATGTTCAAGACCTTGAAGAGACCTTCGCCAACCTGAACAAGCATAAGATCAAGCTTAATCCCGAGAAATGTGTATTTGGCGCTACTTCAGGAAAGGTGCTCGGCTACATGATCGAGGGCTCGGGGGTCGGTCCAAACCCGGAGAAGATCAAGGCGATCGAGAAGATGGCTCCCGAGTTCATTAAGCGGTCGATGGCTAACCGGCGCGCATGGCCCCTCGGCCGGTTCATCTCAAGACTTCGGTGGCGTGGGCTCTGGTTCTTCAAGGCCTTGTGTAAACAAGGAAATTTTGAGTGGACGCCCGAAGCATAGCAATCCTTCGACAAACTAAAGGTATACCTTTTAAGCCCACCTTTGCTCACAACTCCGTAACTAGGCTAAAAACTGTTGCTCTACCTCGCGGCCACCACCCAAGGCTGTCGTGCCGTCTTAGTGGCGAGCGGGATCTGGCGACACCCGATCTACTACGTCAGTGAAGTTCTTCATAGTCCAAAGGAGCGCTACCCCTAGGTCCAGAAGTTGCTATACGTCCTCCTCATGGCTTCACGCAAACTCCGGCATTATTTCCAGGCTCACTCCGTGGTCGTCCCGAGCAACTTCCCGCTCGGGGAGATCTTAAGGAATCTAGAGGTTGGAGGCCGCATCGCCAAGTGGGCCATGGAGCTGGCTGTGTTTGACGTCCAGTTTGTGGCGTGCACGTCCATCAAGTCGTGAGTGCTTGCCGACTTTGTGGTCGGCAGAACATAATAGCCGACTCCGAGCTCGAGTCGAGGAGGAGAACCACTGGTCATGTACTTTGATGGCTCTAGATCCTTCAGCGCTTCGAAGTGGAATCCTTATTCTCACCCTTGACGATAAGTCGAGTATGTGGTTCATTTTAGATTTTCAGCAACCAATAATACAGCAGAATATGAAGCTCTGTTGGCGGGACTTCGGGCTTGTAAGGCGCTAGGTGTGCCCGGTTGATCATCAAGGGCGATTCCCAGCTCATCGTCAACCAATTTAACAAAGGCTATCAGTGCTTGGAGGGTTCCATGACCAAGTAGCTCGCCGAAGTGCGTAAGATGGAGAAGTGGTTCCAAAACTTGGAAATCAAACATGTTCCCAGGAAGGACAACTCCAGCGCTGATTTCCTCTCCAAGCTCGGGTCGTCCGACGATGAAGTTCCTCCGGATGTCATCCTGGAGACCTTGGCGTCGCCTTCAATTTCTGACCAGGAGGTCTTGGTCGTCCTCATCGAAGGTATTCCCTCATGTGCTGAAGCAATCCACAACTTTCTAGCGCAGGGTGAACTTCCATCCGACCCAGCTGAGAGGAGCAGGATCAAGCGTCGGGTGAGTTCATACAAGCTCGTAGATGGTAAACTTTGTCGTCGAAATATTTCTGGAGTCCTAACGAAATGCATCACCACGGAAGAAGGTAAATACCTGCTAAACGACATCCACTCGGGCCTCTGTGGAGCACGTTCTTCTTTCAGAACGATGGTCAGTAAGGCCTTCCGTATGGGGTTCTATTGGCCGATGGCGCTTTAGGATGCTCGCAACATCGTCCGGCTTGTCGAGCCTGCCAATTCCATGCTCAGAAGTTGCATCAACCTGCTTATGCACTCCAGACCATTCCACTTTCTTGGCCCTTATCGATGTGGGGACTGGATATCCTCGGCCCTTTCCCTCAAGCGGTTGGGGGGGAAGAAATTTTTGTTCGGCGCCATCGACACCTTCACCAAGTGGATCGAGGCTGAACCTGTTTCAACCATCACAGCTCGTGTGGCTATCATGTTCTTCTGCCTGTTCGTAGTCACCAGGTATGGGGTTCCATGCAGAATTATTACTGGCAATGGAACGCAGTTTACTAGTGAACTATTGCAGGAGTATTGCGAGGACATTGGCACCAAAGTATGTTCGCAGCGATTGACCATCCACAAAGCAATGGAGCGACAAAAGCGTGCCTTATGAACCGGATCGTTCAAGGCATCAAGAAACGAGTATCAGATGAGCTCGAACGACACGGCAAGACCTGGGTGGACAAACTTCCCACCGTCTTATGGTCTATTCGTACCACGGTCAACCGAGCAACAGGGTCCACACGCTGGGCTCCACTAGGGTCAGCTTGGTTGACCAAGTCGACTTCGAGCAAGAACGGTTTCTTGATCTTACCCTGGCAGAAGAAGTAAGATGCCGTGCACTGTTACGATCAGCGCATTACCTACAAGCTCTTCGCAGACATGCGTCTCGATCGGTATGACCTAGGGAGCTCCTTGTTGGGGACCTAGCCCTAAGACGAATTCAGGGCCCGTCCAACACCAACAAGTTATCCCCGCGGTGGGATGGCCCCTATAGAGTTATTCCAACAGATCACACGGGGGCTTACTGGCTAGCGATGCCCGATGGTAGAGAGCTCTCGAGCTCGTGGAACATTGATCAACTTCATAAATTTTATGTGTAACGCCTTTGTCTCAAACTTCAATAAAGTTTATTGTTTATTGGCTATGTTGGTCTCTGTTTTCTTTCTCTCTTTCTTCCATGTTTCGTATTGAATTCGAATCTGGGATTCTTTCTAAATTCAACCTGCGTATAAGTGCTTTAGATCTTGACCCAAGGGTTGCGAGCTTAAAATTCACCCCCAGGGGTCAAGCTACCAGTAAGCCAAATCTCTTCGCATCCCAGCTCCCCCTGCGCCAGGGTTCGAACTAACTCCACATTTGGAATCGTCGAGTAAGCACAAATCAAGGTTGCGATTCGATAATCTAAGCTAACAACAACCTTAACACTTTCGAGGCTAAATCTCCTATCATATACCTATGTTGTGCTTAGCAGTTCCCCCTGTAAATTTTTTCTTGACCTTGCAGGTCGAGGTTTTTGAACTTGCGCCCAAGGCCGGTGTCACTCGACCTTGGCCCCAACAGGGGCTGGATGAGGGTACACTACCTCAAAAAAAGGCTAAGTACACGACAAAATTTTTTTAAAGGAAACAAACTGGGTTGCAAGCTCATTTCGTCCAAATGACTTTGTTTCATTAAACTTTTACCTTACAAACTTCTATTTACAAGTTGTCAGGTCTAATCCTATCTACAGGTCAGTCATGTCGCGGGCCAGCTTTTCTTGCTTAAGCTCGGCGACCTTAGCCCTTAAGGCCGAGAACTCGCCTTGGAGCGAAAGAGCTTAATTGCTTTGCATTGGCGGTCTTGGCCGCTTGTCTGAGTTGGGCGAGGCGCTCTTCGTCGTCTTGGTCGCTCGCTCCAGTTTTTCCTCGAGCTTGGCAACTTTGGCTTCGAGCTCGCGGGAGGCCTTTAACTGGAGGGCCAGTGCCAGTGCAGAATGCCTTCTTCATCGATCGCACTAGGTTGGCCGATCTTACGATGAAAACGATACATCGGTTTGATAAGCGCCGCAAGTAGATGGATTGGCTACTAACCACGAGATCGACAACCAAGCAATGCATAGCGTCACCACACGAGGCGATCAAGCGAATCAAAGACCGATCGATCCTTGTACTGCTGCAATGGAGAACAAGCAAGAACAAGGTGAGACAATTCCAATCAATAATCTCAAAGATACAAAGGTGAGGTTACATTTCTCAAATCACGGGTGGTCTAGTCGACACACTTGAACACGAGGAGGGCGCACAAGGGTCTACAAAACACAACAAAATCTAAGCGTTAAAAACGGTGGCGGCCACATATATAGCAGCGGCGAGAAGGTGTAGGGCAGCCAAAACAGCGGTGGCCACAAAACCCTAAGATACATGGGCCATAGGCTAAAAAGTGAGTGATCAGCACCACAATTTCTGGCCCGTGACATTGTTCGCATTTTCTTGTCATTCTGGAGTGAATTTGGAAGTAGGGCTAGATCCATTGGAAAGCTTATCTCCTAAGCTTTCAAACGGGTGGTCGCACGCTGAAAACGGAGTCCGGGAGCCCGAGTTATGCCCGTTTGATGTTGGCATGTTGCTGGATGGCCGAACCGGGCTTTTTGGCATCTTGGGCTTCCATATGGGCCTTCCTTGACGTGTGGGCTGTCCTCGGGGTGTGTGTTTGAGGCCCTTGTCTGTTGATGTGGACTTGAATAGCTGAGCTTTTGGATTAAGGCCTCTCGGCAGCGAAGATCTTGATAGCGTCGATCGTATGTGGACGAAGATGGAGCGACATCGGTAGTCGTTGGAGCGGCGGAGAGGAAGGAGGATAAGCGGTCACACGATCGTATCCATCTGGTGATGTCCTCATCATCCTTCCTTCTTGAATTGGAGTCGCCCTCGACTCCTTCTCATGATCCTACAAAGGTTAGTAACAAAGGAGACAAAGAAACATGTGTTTGCAATGCGGTGTCGGGGAGGACACAACCTTATCTAAATGAACTACCTCCTTTATCTTTGTTTCAATCTTTTGTGTATGGTTAACAATTTCATCACCCTCTTTGCCTGCCTTTTTAACTCTGTTTGCAATAATTTTATTTATTTCAACAGAGTCATTAGTTCCAAAATCATTTTCTTTGTATAATACATAAAGGAATATTGATTGGTTTTACCGTTGTGAATAGCTTCTACATCATATAACCATGGTCTTCCTAATAAAAGTGAGCATGTTTCCATGGGTACAACATAGCAATCAACAAAATCATAATATGAACCAATAGAAATTCACTTGCACGGTTTGTGTTACTGAATCTTACCACGGGAATTGAACCATTCGATCTCATAAGGTTGTTGAAGTGGAGTTGTGGTCAAGCCAAGCTTCTCAACCATTTTCTTGTCTTTTAATGTGGGCTTGAATAGCTGAGCTTTTGGATTAAGGCCTCTCGGACGAAGATCTTGTAGCGTCGTCGTATGTGATGCGAAGATGGAGCGGCGTCGGTAGTCGTTGGAGCGGCGAGAGAGGAAGGAGGATAAGCGGTCACTTGATCATATCCATCTTTGGTGATGTCCTCATAATCATCTCCTCCGCCTTGGCTCGTTCGGCTTCGAGCGCTTTGGCTGACTGTGCGCGCTCCTCCTCCATGGCCTTGTACACATGGTCGCATTCGGTGTTGATGGCCTGGTCGAGTTCGGTTGCGTGGGTGGCCTTTATTAAGTTTCATGCACCAGCCAATTCACCCAAAAGCTTAAGCTGATGGGGAAGGATGGGCCGTGCTTTATATTTTCAACACTCCCCCTCACGTGGAGGCGCCTTGGGCAGCACTCAACACGTGGAAATAGGAGTGGGCTAAATTGCGTCTACGGGACTCGAACTTCGAGACCTCCGGCTCGATACCATATTAAGTTGCATGCACCACCGGTTCACCCAAAAGCTTCGCGGTATGCCACGCGCCGCCCGAGAGATCGATCTCCGCAGGGGTAGCGCCTAATGAATTAGGTTGCGTGGCGATCCTTCGATCCACCACGTCCGTCGTCGTTCGTCACGTCGTCGACAGCTCACACGGTCATCGTCGCTGACCGAGCCCTCGCCGATCGGGCCTCGCTCCATGGCTCTGTCGCTTTGGGGCCCTCACGGCCGGCCGGTCGCGCCGCCGGGCCGCTTCGCCGGCCCCGCCGATGGTTGGCGGGCCATGAGGCGATGGGGCTATGGGTACCCAGTCTGCTTCCGCTGTACCTTTATTTTTTTCCCGATCGGAGATCGGGTTTACGTCGCCACCTTGATCGACCTCGCGCATCTTCGACATCGGCATCGACAACACCGGTTTCCTCATCTTCGACCGGTATGCGGCATGGCATGGCTGCGGCGTGCGGAAACGCTGCGTGTGCGCGCCTCTTTGCTCGCGACCGACCTCGTCGGCGTCGTCGCCACCACCGTCGGGAGGCTCCACCTTCGACTCCGTCTCGCGCCCTCGGCACGATCAGCGATCACGTGCGACCATCCTCCCGTGGCGTCATCATCTACTACCGCCCTTTTCCAAGCACAAGAAATTGCCATTGCGTCGCCTCCTCGAGCGGCAGCGCGCGCCGTCTGTCGTCGTCTCGCGTTGCACCTCCATCGCTATCGACTACGTCGCTGCGTGTCTCTCGCATGGTCTTCTCCGGCTATTCGAGTTCTCCGCCGACTTCTTGAGCACCGCGTCGTGACACTCCAGCGCCACCGTGGCTCTCCTCGTGCGTTCGGCTCTCTCGCATTGCCGGTCTGAGCCTTGGTGCGTGCGTCCATCTACTTCTTCGACTTCGTTCACCACAACCTCGTCGCGGCGTCACCCTCTCGTCCTCGCCTGCGCCGTCCACTCAGGCAACCACGGGCTACATCGGCACCTTCTTCCCGTCGTTCTTTTGCGCACCTTAACCGTCGTGGAGGCCTTCTCTGCTTTGGTCCTTTAGGCGGCGCATGGTTGGGAGCCCTCTGCCTGTACGTCCGTCTGCGCAACACCGGCGTGCCTTCGTTCCCGACCGTTCCGGGCACAGCAAACCGGCGCGACGCCTCGTCCATGGCGGCTCGGCGGTGTCGACTTGACATCGACCTTCTTCTTCATCGATTGCGTCGCCGTCTTCGTCTATGGCGCTCCCTCTTATGCGCCCTCATCACCCTGGCGCCCCTTGCGCGCCCGCGACTTGTGCGGCTCCTCCTCTTCGGTGACCTCAACGGCTCCCTCGACCACAGCTACCCTTCGACGGCACCTCGACATGGCTCCACGTCCTCGATTTGGCTACCTCGACGCCGGCACAAGGGCTACCGCCTTGCTTGGGCAACCTCGTCGGCTTCCTCGACCACGGCATCTGCGATGCATCGGACGTCTGACTGCGGGGATGTCACTCGTCTGCTTATTCTCTGATCTCATCGTCTGCTGCTGCTTGCGCTCCATTGTGGCATGGGGATGTTAGAGTATATTAGGCGCACCGGATATGGTTAGTTTAGGATTGATTGTAATCCGTGATAACCTTCCTTATCTCTAGGAGGCGTCTTGCCCTCCAAGCCATGTACTCCTATATAAACAGCACTGAGGGCTCGATAATACAATTATCCCACATTATACAATTCTATTCTTCCTACTGCCTTGGCTCTTTATCGTCGGCGGAGGGCGGCAAGCTCAATGAGTGGCAGCCGCCTTGCACCGACCTCCTCTTGCTTTCGTCGCCAAGGTTTTGATGAGCTTTGAGCATTGCTCTCTCGCTCTTCCACCAAGTCAAGGAAGATCTTCAGTGCATCGGTGTGCGTCTGAAGACTTACAGCCCTTGGGCGACGAGTTCGATGCCCTGTGGGGTTCGGAAGAAACATAGCCTTTGTCAAAAAAAATAAAAAAGGCTCGAACTAAGATTCAACCAGAGCAGGAGGAAGTTTCGTACCTGGCTAAGCTGGCCCTCGAAGTGCGCACGGTGAGGTTCAACGGGCCTGCTGCCTGACGCCTCGGGCGCGGTGTTGTCTTTGCCGCAGCTGGGTCGCCTTCGCGAAGATCTTCGGGCTCTCCACTGGCAGCGACCTCGTCCCGGGCTACCTCCCCCAGGGGGCTCGACCTGCCCCCGGGCTCGGTTCTAACGATCGGATCGGCCTCGACCTCCATGGTAGGAGCGTTTTCGGCTCCCTCTCCCACGGAGGTCTTGGCTCGGTCTTCGGTGCGACCTTCCGCGTTGGCTCTAGCTAGGACGCGGTCGACCTCGATGGCCGGGTCTGCCTCGACCGCGATGGTGGGCGGCCGCGATAAGCGCGACAGGTAGCCTCGGCCTCGTGGTGGCGTCTGGCATCATCCTCGCGGCGGTCTTGGCGGGTGGCATCGGCCGGTGTACGATGTTGTCAGCGTCATCTTCGTCAACTGTGGGCAAAACCTCGACCTCGACCAGGTCGTCAAGTCTTTGCTCGGACTCGCCAGCCACGACCCAACTTCGTGGGCCCGTGGGGGCACGACTTTGGCCCGCCTCTCGGCGGGGCACCAGCTCATAGGAGGCCTCATCCTCCTCGTCGGACTCGGACTCGCCCTGGACAGCAGCCAATGTCAAGATGGGCAAGTTTTGAGTTCGGATGCTCAAAGTCTACGGCAAGGAAAATCAACTAAGCTAAAGACGGAAGGGAAACCACGCAATTGAAGAGATAGTGGCATACCTGAGTCAGTAGCCTCTGTTTTGCAGGGGGTTGGCGAGGATCTTGGTGTCCCGTGGGGGAGGCGGCATTCCTCCTCCGGGTGCCTCGAGCTGGAGACCTTGGAGCCCGCGGTGGCTCTGGGTCGTCCATAGCGAAGGCCCAGGGGCTCAGGGTCGGGGCCCTTGGGTCGGTGAGGACTCGAAGTCTTGGCGTGCTGCTGGCTCTTTGTTCTTTGCAAGAGGAAAGAAGTGTCGAGAAGCGAAGAGGCCTGAGCAAGAGCTCGGGGCTCGACCATGAGAAAACTTACGTTGAGCAGTTTGCCCCATTCGAGGTGTTGTTTCTTGGACCCGCCACCGCTCCGTCCAGGGGGTAACCTCTTACTGCCTTTTGCCCTTGTTAAGCCGGGCGTGGCGGCATCCTCTTCGTCGTCTTGCGAACAACTCTTCGTGGACCTGTGAGCGCATTCAAAAGATCAGAAAAAACCCTAAGCATTCACAAGCTAAATCTTAACCCGAATTGACTTACCTCGGCGCTCCGACGTAGCACATTCTTCGAGACGGGGTCGTCGATCGTATAGTCGTGCGTCGCCTTCCCGAACATTTCAGTCATCCTAGCCGCAATCCAGGATTCCTTCGGCGCTGCTGGAAGGACAAAGTCATAAGAGAAGACCAAAGATTGAATTCGAGCAAGCTACGGATCGAGAAGAATTACCAGATGTTCCTTCGCGGGTAAAGTCATCACGGCCTTTGATCTCATAGAACGGATGCTCCCTCTTTCGCAGAGGGAACACCCGGCCCTGCAGCAAGTCGTTGGCGATGGCCTGCCTAGTGAGAACGCACGTAGCGCAGATATGGATGGCGGCAATGGACTCTTGGTCAACCTCCAGGTCATCCGCCTCTGGGGTCTGCCTCTTGTCGGTGATGGGGGTTCCGTCGTACGCCAACACGCCGTCTTTACCCCTCTTCAAGTAGAACCACCGCTCGGTCCACGGGCCGAGGGAGTCCCGAGAGCAGATTTTGGGGAAGGACCAAGGAAGCCCTGCCCACAGCCGGAAGTAGAAGCATCCGACCACGGGGTCCTTCTCGGTGCGGAACAAAGAAAAGAAGTGGAAGAAAAGAGAGGGGGTGGGAATGATTTCGAGGAACCCCTTGCATAGGTAGGAGAAGATGGATAGGAGGAGGATAGAGTTTGGCACCAGATTGATGAGTTCTATCTCACATTGAGCGAAAACTGCCACCACGAAGTCACTCTCCGGCATCTGCAGGCCGAAGAGCATGTAGTGCTCGGTGCTGATGAGTTAAATCGGATCTGTGGGCGCGGCTTAGTCTCTCACTTTGGTAGCCGCCGTCGGCGCTCCGACAACCCGAGCCTTGAGCTCCTTCATCCTCATCGCTGATAGGGAACTCTTTCCGAGCTTGGCCATGGTGGTCGATTGGTGTTTGGTCGAAGGAAGAAGAAAGGCTCGAGCAGAAGGTTGGAAGATAAAAGCTGAGGAAGGCCGGGAGTTTTTTCAAGGTCGCTGCTGGCTCGGGTTTTATAAGCCCTGTTCGTTGCCAGCTGGAGGTTATGGCATCTCAAAAGGTGTGCCGATGGCAATTCGATAGGCGTAATTAAGGATTGAGCGGCAGAATCAAGGCGTTACAAGTGGTTCGGCTGTCCGATCATGTTCGTACCAGGATTTTGAAGTCCAAGGGGCGCCAGGTGTAGCAATTCTGGAGCCCTTTCATTGGTCTCCGCCCGATCTCGACCTAGAGCTCGGGGCAACTAGAAGATCGTCCCCTCTGTCCATATCATAAGGCTCAAGGTTGACCCAGGTGCCTGACACGACCATGAGCCTCAGGGGCTAGCTGTCGGGGATTAAGAAATCTTTGACAGGTCAACGGGGCCCCTAGCTCGGGGTAGGGCCGTGAAGTCTCCGACCGCGACCTAGGCTGCGCGGCTCCCGCACGACCTCGAGCTTGGGGGGCAAGGTTTACTCAGCAGTTACCAAGACCTTAAATGTCGGGGTTAAGGCGGAAGTGGGCGCCAGATCTGAAACGGTTACCGCCCACCTTCAGTGCGCATCAAGCCACTTCTCCGGGAATCTCTCCCGGTAGTTTACAGTAGCGTAGGGGAATAAAACCCTTTGAGGTGAATCGCTAGAGGCGGGCGGTTCAGTGACGGGACAATAGACACCTCCGATATAGAATTCACCAAAGCTCAAGCTAGAGAGTGAACACATGTACCCAAGCATAGTAAATTCCTTGCCTTAGGGCGAGGCGGAGTAAACTTTTACCTTCACAGGGGCTCGAACCAGTATAATTCTCTGTGTCCTGCCCTTTTTTCTCTCCTCATGACCAATGAAGTAGCGATCAAACTCCTTCGGTGAGTGAAGCACGTTTTGGGTCCCGTATACACGACTCACCACCCCTTACTTCTGCGGTCCGGCGATCCCGATCATCGATAGTTACAATTAGAAACAATCAATATATATTGCCATCACAAATAATAAGTATGAAATAAAATTGATACATATGACAATTCATCACATATATACCCCAAATATGACCATACAAGAGCATGTGAGAACAACCATTGAAAGCACGAATGACGTTAGAATGCAACACTCAGTCCAGGCCACCTACAAGAGCCATAATTAATGAATGAGTATACAGTATGAACATGTGTTGCAAGAAAATTTATAATTAAAGGAGTAGAATCATGCAAAGTATGGACAACAATGTGTTTATGTACCTACGAGTAGTTGTACACTTGTGGTGCAAACTTCACCTCCTCATTATTTACGATGACAATGTGGTACCTCCTCTCATGTTGTTGCTTGTATTCTTCCCAGGTCATGTCTTGCGGTAGTCAAGCAGACTTTTAATGTTCGTAATAAGCCATCTAGTGGCTATGATTCTCTAACTGGTAAAGGTACCTAATAGATGTGTCTCATGCGTATGGATCGATGTAAGGATCAGTGTAGTCAAACGGCTAAGACATGCTCGATCTGTTATAACTCTGTCTGTGATCGTACCCACCCTGATCTCATCCACATGGCATCGAACTGTATACAGGATGCACCTGTCTAACGCGGCATAAGAGGTTAGTACAATCATCACAAGAGTTGTAACTTATAACCATATGATCGTTCCATACCTGTGAAATATGGACACTTAACATTCCTTCTTGGAATTGCATTAGCATAGAACCACTTAGACCATGCCCTCCCTAGCTTCTGCCTTGTCCCCTACTTGAATGCAGTGTTGTCTGGGGTTCTTTGTCATGGTACCACTCCATGCAAAGTCAACATCATGGAGACATGACTTTTTTGTGTCAATTTGGACCTGTTGAACATTTTGCTTAGAGTGGGTTGGACTGAGAATCTCACTTGTTTGGGCTCAAAACTTGGCTCCTGAGGTAGGCCTCTTCTTTCGAGGCTCTTATGGTCATCTTGAGTTGCTTTTGCTTAGTACGGTAGTTTGTGGCCAAGGTTGTCCAATCATCACATGCCTCCACCTTACAGAGGTGCACTGCCTCCTTCTCATTCTTCTTCTCCTGACCTCCACGGAGGTCCGTGAGTATAGCCTGTGTAACACCCCGACACCTCACGTACCCTGAATGTTACACCCCTCAAGCAACAACCATTACAAGACACCATAAAAATTTTAGTGAAGCAAGCTAACACTAGTAAGCTTGCCGAACTTAACTAAATATTTCGGCAGCACCTCCTCTAAAACTCGGACATCCACCCAACAGACAAACAAGACAACAATCAACATATATATAGCAATTCATGACATCTAACTAGCTAGCATAACCAAATAAATATATTACATGGAAGAGCAAGTATCCCAAAAGACAACCATAATGCAAACGAGTGAAACTACATAGTGAAGACAAGACCTGACGAACGATACAGATTTCAATACCATCAACTACTTACAAAGCTATCTATTCAGAAGTAGGTTCTTTTTAAGCCTAGCATCACTCTAAGAAATGTGGCAACTACTCTACTACATGACAGTCATTGTGGGTGAAGTAGTGCTAACCCATCTCCCAAAATGCCGCTCTGAAGGTACCTAAAAATAAAACATCACAAAACAAGCGTGAGTTCATACAACTCAGCAAAGTGTATCATATTAATGCGAATAACTTAAAATAGAAGATTAAAACAATTGTAACATGATAAGACCTTAGCACATAAGAGCAACATTATAACATAATATTCTTTATACTTTAACCATGCAATGCACATTTTCATAGCTAATACTGGTAATAGTAGGTGCTCACCCGTCGGTGTGCACCCTCTCATTCCCGTCCAGCCTGTGGAGGGGCCTATCGAAGTAGAACTTTCATGTCTCACTACGTGTGAGACATAGAGGCCCACTCGGTTCACCTCTTCCATTATGAATGCACAAATGCTTATGATATGAATGAAGTACAATTTGCATTCTATTTCAACACTCACATTGCCATATACATGTTTATAAACATAGACATGAAAATGAATATAAACATTGCACATTGCCATATACTTACACTCACCACCTTATCATTGGCATCATTAGAACAAAATCATCATCCTAACCACACTCATAAACATAACCATAATCGTTAGCATAATTATATTCATAGTCACAAGCGAGCAACCTTATAATAACAGACATAATCAAATTTGCAACTGACAACTGAAATAAATCACTAGCAAAGCTAACCACCATATTCTCCTAGCAACAAGCTACATGATACACTTGCCTTTAACCGCGAGGAGTGGGGTGGCGTGAGGATGAAGCCACCCCCAAAGCTACACCATCTGAAAATAATATTTGCATACTCATTTTCAAAAACTATACAGACCACAACATCACATAGCGCATCTACACTATATTTTGAAAACAGTTCCAAATCCTAGCTAAAGGAAATCTTAATAGCGAGGCATAGAAATGAGCATATCTCCTAAATGGCTAAACCAAAAATTGAGTTCTTGTGCTCTAAATGACCACAAGAGGATAATCTACATTTATTCTATAGCCATTCATTCAGGAGATGCATAAAAAATTCCCAGATCAGAGATGAACAGAAATTACATGCATTAACTATAGTACTGGACAGTCTGTACTAAAATGAGCATAACTTTCAATTGGCAAAGTCAAAATTTGGATTCTTATGCTCTAAATGACCATAAGAGTATAATCTACAATTATTATATAGACATTCATTCAGGAGGTGGATTTAAAGTCCTCGAATTGCACTCTGAATCCTAGTCTGAATTCTGAACTTTCAGCAACTTCTACTTTCAGGACAGCGAAATTCAAAATAGCATAACTAATGATTCTTAAATCTAAATCAAGCAAACAAGGACATTTCCTTAATCTATAGAAAATTTCATAATTTTCTCTAGGCAATCAAAAATTCTATTTCGACTTGCATATAGTTTTAAACAGCAGCTCGAAGTTTCAGCTACCAACACAAGCATAATTAGGATAGTCAGCACTAAAACAACCATATCTTTTGATTGGCTAAATAAAATTTAGGGTTCTTGGTCTCAGATTAAAGGGGAAACAATGAACTACATTTCCCCTATAGCCAAAAATTTAGGAAACCCTTCTAACTAGCTCGAATCAAAGCCCTAACAGCAGGTACAACACAAACCCAAAAACAGAAATCTTCCCTCCAAAACCTAGAACCACTTTTCCCCCCCAAAATCTTCAAAATCCAAACCCTAGAACACCCATACCAGCTAGACACCTCCATTAGAACAGTATGCACACTCCCAAAACCAAGAAATCCTCACCTCCATTGCTCACAAGGATGAAGAAGGGGGGAAGGGATGCTGCAGCTCGCAAGGAGAGGGAGGGCATCGGCTGGAGGAGGAACCAGGTGGCGCCGGCTTGGAGGGAGGGAGGCGCCAAGGAGCAGAGCTGGAAAAATAGAAGAGGGGGAAGGAGGAATCGGGTGGGGGAGGGAGCAGGGAAGGAGTCGGGTAGGGGGAGGAAAAAGGAGGAGGGAAGGGGAAAAAGAAAAAGGGGTGGAGAGAGAATTTCATCCGCGACAGAATTTTTTTTCTGTGACATTTCATTTCATCAGCGACATTATATTTTCTCCTCTTAAAGGAATTTGACCCCGAATTCCCAGAATACCAATGAAACGGAATGAATAGATCAAAGAATTTAAATCACAACACATACTTGGCAGGAATAACTCTGGAAATTTCTCATGCATGTGAGACTCTAGTTCCCAAATCGCTTCCTGCACAGATTGATGTGACCACAATACTTTGACAAACTTCAACGTTCTATTTTTCAACACCCACTTTGATTCTTCCAATATTTGCATCGGTTCAGACTTGAAAGTGAGATCCTGATCAATAACCAACGGTTCAAACAGAACCACCAGATCTGGGTCATGTAGATACTTCTCAACATGGATACATGAAATACATTATGCAAATATCTTCTCATGACTCCACATTCACTCCAATTTCTACTTAAATTTACAAGAGACAAAACTCTCTCACATTCTAGATCCCAATGAACTTCCTGAACAAGGAATCTCACAAGAACTTTCTCAACCTTCATCCTCAATACATCTATTTAAGGACTCAACCATATTAATTTATATGCCAAATTCCCATATCAAACATGTTATACCACTATCGCAAAAAAGTAATATGATGTCACTCAAAGAAACTTCTTTTGGCATCACTGGATAAGACCTCCATATAGCCATTTTTTCTTAGGAGAACATGGTTCCAAACTCCAAACTCAACTCTAAATTTCCCCTTCAACTTCAATCTAATCTCCCCTCTTGATCTTTTTTTACCACAATTTATCTTATTCATGACAACAAGAATGACACGAGACTTTTCATTCTAACATGCCTCTAAACCATACCTCAACTAATCACTCACACCACCCATTTGGATATCTCGGGTTCCAACTTTGAACCCCCAAGAGCTTATAACATGAATCTCCATCTTGCCCAAATAATTAACCTTTTCACAAAAAGACCATAACCAACCAATGCCATTGAAGGAAATAGCCCACCTTGGCACAATTTCCTTCCAACCGTAAACCACAATATATAAAAAAATTATTCTATCCTCTCCTAGGCATATCTCACACGTAGGGACAACTATCTACAATAAATATTCACAACATAACACTTTACATCAAATTGCTATCACCTTCCCTACAACCAAACAATACTCCCAGCAAAATTTGGACCAAGACATAAAAAATCTCCATCATAATCCACCCTTAAATCACTAATAGTCAACACCTAGCCCAAGCTAGGATCGCAGATTATTACCAAACCACAAATGGTTCTCTTCTTAAGAGGGTCTCGCCCTCACATACTTTCACTCAAATAACCAAGCCCAAGAGTATAATCCTTTATTATACTCAACAAGATACCATAAACATTCATATTCTTATCTCAGGCTAGAACGCAAACAAAATATAATTCTCTTTAACCAAAAGAACCACATACATCACCTTGAACCCAAAGCGCTAAAACTTACCTTGGAGAGAACTCGACAAATCTCAATGATCACTCATTTTCTTTCCCCAAGCCAAAACGCAAAGGAAAACTCAACTCTCTTACATCACAAAAACCACTTTTATCATTTTCAAATCAATGCGATAAAATTTCACATCGGGGAGAAACTCAAATTAAAAGAGAAACCCCACACAAATCTTTGGCAGAAGCCCTCATAAAAACCAAAAACAAATCAGACCGCTTTCACCAAAGCAAAACCTCTCACGTTTAACCAAAACCAACATTTTGGAAGAGAAAACCGATTCTCAAGTCAAACATCTGAACCCACAACCACCACATTTTTTTAATTAAACCCAACTCTAGTCAAAAATAGAGTTACCAATATTTTCAACTCAAGAGCTTCCAACACATCCCATTATGTCTACTTGTTTCCTTTAAATATTAATTCCAAGGTTAATCCGTTTTTGTACACTAAGAAGCACGATCCAAATACACACTCTTAAATGTAAATCTCACATCCATAACTTAAGCTAAATAACTTAGCCAAGACAAAAGATTGGCATGGTTCAACGAAATAGAATATTTCAAGAACCATCAACCGATTACTTCACAATTACTCTTTCATCCTCATTTTCGACCATCAAAACCAATTCCGCAACTTGACAAAATGCAAACTAATTGGGGGAGTTCTACTGCACACTAATCAGAACGCCTTAACCAAAAGGCATGCATCCCCAAAAGATCATACGATCAATTGAGTCCATAAACCCTTAAAAGAAGGTTCACCTCGAATCCCATCATTTCTAGCATTCAAATACGCTTACCATTAAAGGTTTCGTATTAACCAATGGTACCTGGAAAAGCCCCAATAGGTTTTTAACATAAATTACAAAACCCAATCTTCCTTTAATTACCTTCTCCTATTCATATAACCACCACTAGTCCTACTATCATCAAACCCTAAACTAAGTCTATCCCATGGCAATTAACCATGAGAACCACATCATCACCTCTTTCTTTTCAGCACATTTAACATAATAGTTAATTCAACATAAGACAGTGCATCAACATTTTCTTTTTTTTCTGGTCTACTAACCATCCCGAGCCAACAATCATACAACTATCTGTTCCAAGTTTAAGACACATCGTTTCAACGATAATTTCGGCATGATCAACAAATAACTTTCATACAACCCATAAGTCAACATTTTAGTATCCCAAGTTCATTCAACCGATAAATAACTCCAACCACTCATTATGATCTCCACGTGACATATTTCATAAATAAGGCCCCAAAGCAAACCTCCGTCAAGGACAAATTCCAAGCACCAATACAATCATTCCATATATCCTCATTCTTTGGTTACACAATGATTGAGTTATTCTATTGATCCACAGTATATATTGACTGACCCATAAGCAACATAGACCAACAAACCTCATAACTTTACACCATCACGCTCCAGTGTTTTACACCAACATCTAGCTATAGTAAGGTCATCAAATGGATCATTAATGGCCTTACAGGAACACAAATCTCAAACTCCTAATTAATTTCATGACTTGCAACAATTCGTATAAAACGCTAATCAACTTTCACTTTAGATCACTTACCATCTCGATTAATCTTTCTCTACCAACACAATAAGTTAGGTTGTCTTTAAACAACCAACAAATTCACTTTAATTACATTGGTAGTTTACATCATCTTAATGTTCTAACTACGTATCACAGACTTAAAGTTTTGAACATCCTCATGAGTCTCCTACCCTTGAAAAACAGGATGCAACTCCAACCTTTAAGGAAAACAACGATTCTTCAGCATGAACAACACCAATAAATATTTTTTTTCTTTTTATAAAAACCCAACCATAAATCACAAGGAAACTCAACTATCAATTTCCCAAACTCTGGTATACAAAAGCTCTTCAAATAAATCTCAAGATTTACAGCTTCCACAAGGAAGAAGGATGCAAGGATGCTTTCACGAAAGGAAAACCAAGCGATCAACTAATCCTTTTTTTATGGTAAAGCCTTAACACCAAAATCCACATGACTTAAGTTTTTTTTAATCAAAACTTCAATAAGTTCCTTTGGACTCAAAGAATGACAATCACGGGAACCATATATTATTTTTCTCCACCAAACAACCAATCAAACTGAATGACAAAATGGTAGCGATAACAATCCAAAAAGAATCATCACTAATCTTTTCTCCTTGTCTCCAAACCGTCAAGGACAAACGAAACCATCCTTCTCCACCCACTCTCTAAACTACATCGCAAAAGACGGCGACCCTCACCTATAAGAGGTCCCCAAACTTCAAGGGGTGGCTCTAGCCAGCCACATCCACAACCAAGGCCCTTAATACGGCCAAAAGAACAAGGCTGAAAACTTTTCGGCTTAACCAGTTCATTTAAACATACTGATTCAAATAATTCTTTCATAATCAAAGCAATATGCATCAACAACTTTAGCATTCAACATCAAAGCTTAAATACAACATTTATGCATAATACAATGATACCCATACCCCTTCTACTGTGCATCAGAGTGTGTCAAGTTTTAAGTTAATTGACCAATCCATTCCAGATTTTATGGTTATTGCTCTAAGGCTAAATTTAAACGAGTAGATACCTATGCCATGTTTCTACCTTTCCAAGTCAACATTTTAGTTTACTCTAGAATAAATTACTAAATTCACATGCCACGGACCTAAAGCCCGCTTAGATATCAACTATAACACCCCGGCACCTCACGTACCCTAAATGTTACACCCTCAAGCACCAACTAGGGCTGTGCACAATACCACCGAACCGAACAAACCGAACCGGAAGAACTGAACCGAACAGTTCAAATCGGTTTGATTGGTTTTTCGGTTTTCGGTACGGTTTCTTGAAATATGTGGTTTCGGTGATACGGTTTTTGCGGTAAAAAACCGAAGAAAAACCGAAAACCGAGCCGCATCTAAAAATCCCCCCAATGGCCCAATCCACCGTGAGTCCGTGACTACCCCATCGACCGCTCCAGCCTCCAGGCCATCCGGCGCCATTCTGCATTCCATTTCCCCTAAAAAATTGCAACCCTAGTCCAGCCTCCAAGCCATCCGACGGCTTCGGTCGGTGCTTCCCGTTCCCGGCGCCGACGACCGCCTCCCGCTTCCCCGCTTGGCCACGTCGGCGCTTCGGTCCCGGCCCTCGCTCCCACCTGGCGACCTCCCGCCTCCTGGTCCTACCTCCTGGCCCGGCGAGCGGCGGCCCCTGCTCCGGAGGCTGCTCGGCTTGCAGCGCCTCGCCTCCGGCCTGACGGCCCGACCCGATTAGCGATTGCCGCTCAAGCCTTGCTGGCGCTCCGCCTCCCGCTCTGCACCGGCCCCATTGCTTTGTCTGCTGCTCACTTTGAGTGCTGACTTCCTCCACTACTCCAGGTTGATGTTGTATTGGACACTAGACTAAAAGCATTCAAACTTATATGCCTAAACAATGCCTTGCCTAGAATAACTACTCTTTTTTAAAAGACTTATTCCAGTAGTAATATTGCAGATGATCAACTTGCGTTTTGATTATTAGAAGCTCAATCAAACAACGGATTAATATGTATGACTCTGAATTCACAAATGATAAAAGTACAAATAATTTTATAAAGTGGAAGTGAATATGAGAGATTGAGAACACGAAAATGCAGACTGACTCGTTGGCATGTAGAATATTGGCTAGTTTTGAATGAGGATGTGTGAAATATGGATTGAACCTATAAATTTGAGCTTATGCATGGTGAGAGAAAAGACATTGAGCTTTATATATTGAGCACATGTTAACAAGGAGATGCTCTTGACTTTGTCTCATCGCCCATCTTCTCGAGATCGAAATAAGAACCATCACTATATTTATGGCCCATAGAAGACACATTTATAATCCTCCCTTGCTCATGCATTTCTTTGGCAGTCACTCTCATCTTATCTAGTAGGAGATTTGTCAACAAGAAATGCCCTGTTAATTTATAGAGTACAATTCAGTAGGAATCAACGTTATTCGTACAATTCAGTAGGAATCAACTTGGTCATTTTCAATCCTTTTGTGGTATGTGCATGACTGCCTGTTTTATACCTTACGTGTGTTCTTGCCAACATGGAATTGGATTGGATCAAATTGGGAGTGACTTACTCTGGATGGGATACGGTATGAGAAAAAAAAGGTGTAGGCATGGCATTGAGACTGAACTAACATATCTTTGACCTTGACCCTAAATATGTTGCTTTGATACCTGGATGGGCATTTTTGACATAATCACATTATTGGTTCAAAGTGAGATTTGAATAGTTGAGTCATCTTGCTTTCTTCTGTGTATTGCTATTTGAAAGGAAAAAAGGGCAATGCCTTTGCCACACTTGTTGTTCTGGCCCTATTTTTTGTCATTCATCATGCTACATTACAAACTTCTTTTTATCCTAGTGAAACGTTTGACTTTGTGTTCTATCATTCATTTTCATGTTTTATGTTCTGCCTCATGTATTGACAATAGTGTGAATCTATATTGTATGCTTCTTGAAGATGATCAGAAAATGAATAAAATCTAGATGCAAAGTTTTCTGCGGGGTATCTTGAAGATGCTCAAAGATTATTCATCTCTGCTGACAAAATAGAAGTTCATTCATGAAAGGAAGAAAATAATTCCACTAATTCTAAAGTACTCTGAATCTGAAGACTTTGAAATTAGCGATGGCGATGATCGTAACCACAAGCAATCAAGGCGAAGCTAGATCCCAATCGTTTGATGAGAATACTGAGGAGCAATCTCCAGGGAGGCCTTTGAAAAAAAGGAACAGGGTTTCTGGTAATGGACAACATTATGGCGAAGCTATTCACATGGGGAAACCGGGAGACGTTTAGATCTTTTCCAACAAATAGCTATTCGCGAAACCGGGAGGTTAACTACATCTTTAAAAATTCGCGTCAAGTTTGGTAAATATGATATTTACTGACACCGTACCGATATACATTAGGATTTACCGAAACCGAACCGTATTTACAACAAATACCGTATTTACCGAACTAACAATACCGTATTAACCGAATATACCGTATAAACCGAACCGAATAAACCGATAAAACCGAACGAACAGTCCTAGCACCAACCATTACAAGACACCATAAAAATTTTAGCGAAGCAAGCTAACACTAGTAAGATTGCCGAACTTAACTAAAAATTTCGACAGCACCTCCCCTAAAACTCGGACATCCAGTCAGCAGACAAACAAGAAACAATCAACATATATATAGCAATTCATAACATCTAACTAGCTAGCATAACCAAATAAACATATAATATGGAAGAGTAAGTATCCCAAAAGACAACCATAATGCAAACGAGTGAAACTACATAGTGAAGACACGACCTGACCAAGGATACAGAGTTCAATACCATCAACTACTTACAAAGCTATCTATTCAAAAGCAAGTTCTTTTTAAGCCTAGCATCACTCTAAGAAATGTGGCAACTACTCTACTACATGATAGTCATTGTGGGTGAAGTAGTGCTAGCCTGTCTCCCAAAATGCCACTCTGGAGGTACCTAAAAATAAAACATCACAAAATAAGCGTGAGTTCATACAACTCAGCAAAGTGTATCATATTAATGCGAATAATTTAAAACAGAAGATTAAAACAATTGTAACATGACAAGACCTTGGCACATAAGAGCAACATTATAACATAACATTTTTTACACTTTAACCATGCAATGCACATGCATGCTCATAATGCACATTTTCATAGCTAATACTGGTAATAGTAGGTGCTCACCCATCGGTGTGCACCCTCTCATTTCCTTCCAGCCCGTGAAGGGGCCTACCGAAGTAGGACTTTTATGTCTCACTATGTGTGAGACATAGAGGCCCACTCGGGTCACCTCTTCCATAATGAATGCACAAATGCACATGATAAGAATGAAGTACAATTTGCATTCTATTTCAACACTTACATTGCCATATACAGTTTATAAACATAGACATGAACATGAATATAAACATTGCATATTGCCATATACTTACGCCCATCACCTTATCATTTGCATCATCATAATATAATCATCATCCTAGCCACACTCATAAACATAACCATAATCGTTAGCATAATTATATTCATAGTCACAAGCGAGCAACCTCATAATAACAGACATAATCAAATTTGCAACTAACAACTGAAATAAATCACTACCAAAGCTAACCACCATATTCTCCTATCAACAAGCTACAAGATACACTTGCCTTTAACCGCGAGGAGTGGGGTGGTGTGAGGATAAAGCCACCCCCGAAGCTACACCACCTAAAAATAACATTTACATAATCATTTTCAAAAACTATGCAGACCAAAACATTATATAGCGCATTTAAACTATATTTCGAAAACAGTCCCAAATCCTAGCTAAAGGAATTCTGGACAGCAGACATAGAAATGAGCATATCTCCTAAATGGCTAAACCAAAACTTGAGTTCTTGTACTCTAAATGACCACAAGAGGATAATCTATATTTATTCTATAGCCATTTATTCAGGAGATGCATCAAAAATTTCCAGATCAGAGATGAACAGAGATTATGTGCATTAATTCTAGTTCTAGACAGTATGCACTAAAATGAGCATAACTTTCAATTGGCAAAGCCAAAAATTAGATTCTTGTGCTCTAAAAGACCACAAGAGGATAATCTACAATTATTATAGAGACATCCATTCAGGAGGTGGATTTAATGTCCTCGAATTGCACTCTGAATCGATCAATTCGAACTTTCGTGACTTCTAATTTCAGGATAGCGTACTTCAAAATAGCATAACTAATGATTCTTTAATCAAAATCAAGCAAACAAGAATATTTTCTTAATCTAAAGAAAATTTTCTAATTTTCTCTAGGCAATCAAAAATTCTAATTTGACTTGCATCTAGTTTGAAACAGCAGCTCAAAGTTTCAGCTACCAACATAAGCATAATCAGGATATCCAGCATTAAAAATGACCATATCTTTTGATTGGCTGAACGAAATTTGGTGTTCTTGGTCTCTGATTAAAGGGGAAATAATGAACTACATTTCCCCTACAGCCAAAAATTTAGGAAACCCTTCTAACTAGCTCGAATCATAGCCCTGATGGGGCGGGGATCCCGATCTTTCGGTGAGATGATGATCGTCGATTTGGGGTGTTGATGGCACCGAATTTAGGGCTTCTAACGGTGGTCGGGAGCTTCACAATCGCAATGCCAATCCACAGATACAAGATCCAATCGATCAATTGTTCCTGCAAGAAATCGAGAACCATAAGAACAAAGTATGAAGCAATCTGAAAGGGTAGTATTGAAATCAAAAGAAACAAGTTGAGGTTACTTTTTCTCGGTCAAGGCGGTCTAGTCGACACGCAGCATAAGCGAGGAGGGCGCTGCAGGTCTACCAAACACAAACAAAACCTAAATGAAAAAGAGCGGTGGCGGCCACATATATAGCGGTGGCCAGGAGGTGTAGGGCAGCCAAGACAGCGGTGCCCACCAAAACCCTAAGATACATGGGCCTTGGGCCCAAAAGAAAGGTGGCGCAGCACCCGGGATTTCAGTCCCGTGAGATTGTTTTGTGATTTCCCATCGCTCCAGGAGGAATTTGTCCGTGGGACCAGATCCATTAGAAAGGTTATCTCGATAGCTTTCAAACGAGTGGTCGCACACTAGAAACGGAGTCCGGGAACCCAAGTTATGTCCGTTTGAAGTACTGCTGCTCCTGGATGGCCGAACCGGAGTTGTGGACGAATTGGGCTTGATCTTGGGCCTTCCTTGGCTCGTGGGCTGTCCTCGGTGGATGATCTTGACGTGTTGGTCCAGCAAAGGTGGGTGGAAAGGCCTTGCTTCGGATTAAGCCCTCCAAGCATCGAAGATGAAGTAGCGACGAAACATGACGGTCGGGGATGAAGTAGTGGTCGTGGGGAAGAAGGGCAGCGGTTGTATCCTTGGTTGGGATGTCCTCATCATCCTCCCTTCTTGAATTGGAGTCGTCCTCGACTCCTTCCCATGCTCTGCAAAAGGTTAGTGACAACAGGAGGCAAAGCAAGAGATATTGGCAATAGTTCTATACTATCCTTGTTATCTTGTGAGAGAACTTTTGTAGCTAACAATACTTTACCCTTCAACTTAAGATCGGGTTTTTGAGCAAGCTGGTGTAGTTGAATGGATTGATTACTAGCTACACTTTGAATTCCACCCTTTTCTTTTTCTCTTTGAGCTCGTTTAACATCAATGCTTCTCGATTCGATGGGGCTCATAGGTTTCAAAAAATTTTCTTTCCTTATACAAGAAAGTATACTCATTGGTCCTACCATGATGTATAGCATCCATATCATAGATCCAAGGTCTACCCAATAAAGAGAGCAAGCATCCATGGGTACAACATCACAAACAACATTATCATGATAAGAACCAATCGAGATAGGTACTTGAGCAGTTTTAGTTACTGAACCTTGCCATTGGAATTGAGCCATTCAATTTCGTATTGTTGAGAAGTGGATTTGTGGTCAAGCCAAGCTTCTCGACCATGTCTATACTGCAAGATTGTTGCAGCTACCTCCATCAACAATGACATGCACGGTAGCGCTCATTCACCACACACCTTGTGCGAAAGATAGTATGGCGTTGATTTTGTTCATCGCGTGCAAGTGTGGCGCTAAGTACGTGTGACAACAAGAGGGATATTTCTCGGATGCTTGCAAGTGATAATCACTTCTTCGGCGCTGCGATGTTAGTGGCAACAAGAGCATATTCATTTTCATCAATGTCACTAGCACTAGTGTACTCACCATTTTCTCGATTATTAGAAACACGTTGATTAGGGCGGTCTCGCATCCGTGCCCCATTCCTTGCATCGAAAGCATTGTGTTTCCGCGTTAAATGGGTGGAAGCAAGCGAGGAAGCACTCTTGGCGGGTGCTTGAAGGGTGGTGACTTGTTTGCCTCCGGAATACGTGATGGCATCGAAGTAATTGGGCTGCGGGTGTAGGTACCGTCGGTATGGAAGATGAAGTCTTGGTATGGATCTGGACCGACTTGGATGTGGAAGAGCCTCCAAGATTACTGGCGTTGTCGATCGTCGACCTGCACTTCCTTTTCGCTTTCAAAGCAAGATGATACAAGCAGTGATAGAATTGTATTCTTTATAATCAAGTATATCCTGTATCTCTCGGTTAAGCCCACCCAAGAACCTAGCCATTTTGCATCTTCTCCTCTTCTATCCCACAGTATAACATGCCAATTTGCATTTCTGATAATATTCCTCAACCGTTTTATCACCTTGATTAAAGCGGCGCATCTTATTCAATAAATCACGAGCATAGTATGTAGGAACAAATCTAGCCCTCATGACGCTTCAACCCATCCCATGTTGTAGGTACATCACGGTTGGCTCTACAAAGTTCTTGCCACCAAATAGATGCAAAACCGATAAATTCACTAGTGGCGGCATGAACCCTTCTCGCTCGGAGAAGTCATAGCATGAAAATTTTGATCTATCGTCAACTCCCAATCTAGATAAGCATCGGGATTATAAGTACCATCAAAAGGAAGCATAGTAAATTTCATTTTTGTCATAGAATCATCACGTTCTTCCCTTTGAGCATCTTGATTTCTAGCCATACCTTGTCTATTATTGCGGAGTCGACGATGAGCTCGATCGTTGTGCATGTTCAACTTTGTTGTCGTCCTCGGTATCGGCGACGTAGTTGTTCTCCTCTTGATCCACCTCGTTTGAAGGAGCAGGAACAACCGGTGGAGCGCCGCATTGGCCCAAAGCATGACCGGCGGCACCATTGGGGCAGCACCTTGAAGAAGTTGTGCTAGCGTGCTTGAAGCTCGATGAGGGTGCCAAGCGCACTGAATCGCATCAAGAGTGTCACGAGTTAGCATCTCATGCTGATTATGCGACTGTTGAAATGAGTGACCAACGCCGTTCTTTGGGTGTGAGGGCATCCTCACGTTCATTCCCATTGCCATCGTTGCTCCCATGATTGCTTGGAATACCTGCCATAGTTAGTAGAAACAAAGAAACTTCACAGAGATATGAAAGCTCCTATGAACTACTAGGTGTATGAATGGGCAAGCCTCACACACGCTCAAGCTTCTACCAAGTTCTTACAAATCCTCGATGTGGCAGCGATTGCAAATTCGAACTGTATGGTTAGAAGATGGTGGAGCTTGGACAGCAATAATATGTAGCAAAGGAGGAACTAGTACCCTTGAACCAAAGTAAGTGAAAAGTCGTTCACAATCGAAGCAGTCTTTGGTCCTAGGCTAGGCCGTGCTAAAGACGCGAGCCTAAATACCAGCGATGCCACAGAGATGCAATGAGAACGACCACAACACAAAACAAGCAGCTAGGGCTCCTCTCTTTTCTTTTCTTTTTTTGATTTTTTTCCTTTTTTTGTGGGAGCCCTAAAACTGAATAACAGACTCAAAGGAGACTCCCAAGCAACACTCACCACACACACTTTTTTTTTTGTTTTTGCGGTGGATCAAAAATCAGCGACAAAGATTGCAACTTTTCTCACTGTTAAAGGCCGAATTTGGAAATATCTAATTTGTCAAAGACAAAGTCGGATCTGATAGGAAATTTCGTGATCTTTCGAACGAGTCTAAGAACGTCCAAATCTGAGTTCGTATGCAGAAGTTATGACTGTTTTACTGCAGCAGTCACAAAATTGCACGCGAGAACGAATTGGAGTAGGTTTTAGAGTTTCCTTTTGGGCTTGGCTGAGTTGGGGAAGTGGTGGGGCTCGGCCGGTGGATGTGGAGGTGTTTTGGCAGGTGAAAATTGTGAAACTCTTACAAGGAAACCAATCCGCTATTTTTGGTGAAGATCAACCAAAAATTTTGGAAACCAATCTGCTATTTTGGAACCGATCCACTATTTTTGGAAGGTAAAAGTATGTGATATGGTTGGTTTGGGGCTGCAGCTTGTTGTTAGCGGCGGTGAGATGGTGGCGATGGCACAAAGGGAGACACGATGAGCGAAAAACACTATGACAATTACGTGAATAGAACTCGAAACTCTAAAGGAACTAGACTCTAAAACCGGCAAAGACACAATTATGCATCAAGCGATTCAACAAACCAAGAACAAGTAGTAAAAGTTAGGGCACAAATTGGCTCGGATAGAAAACCAATCTACTAATTTTTTTTTTGGTTCTTTTACGGACTCTAGGTGAAAAAAATCAGAATTGAGGAAATCTCACCGAGCAACCTTGAGCTCGATACCAACTTGATGGGGACGGGATCCGATCTTTCTGTGAGATGATGATCGTCGATTTGGGGGTGTTGATGGCACGAATTTAGGGCTTCTAACGGTGGTCGGGAGCTTCACAATCGCAATGCCAATCCACAGATACAAGATCTAATCGATCAATTGTTCTTGCAAGAAATCGAGAACCGCAAGAACAAAGTATGAAGCAATCTGAAAGGGTAGTATTGAAATCAAAAGAAACAAGTTGAGGTTCTGTTTTTCTCGGTCAAGGCGGTCTAGTCGACACGCCATAAAGCGAGGAGGGCGCACACAGGGTCTACCAAACACAAACAAAACCTAAGCGAAAAAAAGGCGGCGGCCACATATATAGCGGCGGCCAGGAGGTGTAGGGCAGCCAAGACAGCGGTGCCCATCAAAACCCTAAGATACATGGGCCTTGGGCCCAAAAGAAAGGTGGCGCAGCACCCGGGATTTCAGTCCCGTGAGATTGTTTTGTGATTTCCCGTCGCTCCAGGAGGAATTTGGCCGTGGGACCAGATCCATTAGAAAGGTTATCTCGATAGCTTTCAAGCGAGTGGTCGCACACTAGAAACAGAGTCCGGGAACCCAAGTTATGTCCGTTTGAAGCACTGCTGCTCTGGATGGCCGAACCGGAGTTGTGGACAATTGGGCTTGATCTTGGGCCTTCCTTGGCTCGTGGGCTGTCCTCGGTGGATGATTTTGACGTGTTGGTCCAGCAAAGGTGGGTGGAAAGGCCTTGCTTCGGATTAAGCCCTCCAAGCATCGAAGATGAAGTAGCGGCAAGCAAGCTTGACGGTCGGGGATGAAGTAGTGGTCGTGGGGAAGAAGGGGCAGCGGTTGTATCCTTGGTTGGGATGTCCTCATAACCCTAACAGCAAGTACAGCACAAGCCAGAAAACAGAAATCTTCTCTCCAAAACCTAGAACCACTTTTCCCCAAAACTCTTCAAAATCCAAGCCCTAGAACACCCATACCAGCTAGACACCTCCATTAGAACAGCATGCATATTCCCAAAACCAAGAAATCCTGACCTCCATTGCTCACAAGGATGAAGAAGAGGGGGAAGGGATGCTGCAGCTCGCAAGGAGAGGGAGGGCGCTGGTTGGAGGAGGAACCAGGTGGCGCTGGCTTGGAGGGAGGGAGGCGGCAGGGAGCAGAACTAGAAAAATAGAAGAGGGGGAAGGAGGAATCGGGTGGGGGAGGGAACATGGAAGGAGTCGGGGGGGGGGGGAGGGAAAAGGAGGAAGGAAGGGGGAAAAAGAAAAAGGGGTGGGGAGAGAATTTCATCCACGATAGAAAATTTTTTATTTGTAACATTTCATTTCTTCTGCGATATTACAGCCTGCCTAACCACTTTAGGTATGCCTAGGCAAACCTTCACATCTCTAGTGTGTCTAGCTAGATGTTCCTTCAAACAAGTCGTCCTCCACCGTTCATAACAAGTCTACAGTAGTTGCACCTCGACCCAGATGGTCTGACGCACTCCCCATGCTCCCGTACGGTACCCGCATGATCTGCCATCACGACAACCTGCAACGGGACACAAAAGATACCAATAAGGCAATGAATCAACAATGAAAATATTATTTGTAATAACTAAATGCAAAGTATCCATTAACATCATTTGAAAAATTCCAATAGAATGAACAAAAGCTCACACATGCCACTAAGCCATTTACACATGCTTGCTGCTCAAACATGCCACTCACACATGCTAGTTACTGTACATGCTAAATATAAAAATAGCATACTAGCTAGTCTATAACATGATGAATTTATGTTACTTTTGACAAATGTAGTATTGCATGAAGTAGTAGTTTATCGGTTTAATTGGTAGATTTAGAACTCAGAACCATTCTTCCTTTTTGTGCTACAAGGAGTAGCAGTACTTGATTAGTAGAGTGGTACCCATTTTTTCCCAAAAAATGACATGATTGTCCTACTATAGATCAACACATAAAATGATATTATATTATTTGTTATGCTTAAATTGAGCCTGTCAATTTATTGCCAAGAGAGACAAATGATTGTACTACACTTCTTTCAAATGCTAGATATTTTTTTTGGTCATACACTAAAAAACCCAAATTTGTAGACAAATGATTTTGCTGTATTCATGAAATTTTCAACATTAATACACCCAAATACCACCAAATCCCGCCTATAAATGTCCAAATCCGGCACATATACTCACTAATCCAGAACAACATACTGAGATTTCACCCTAAATGAACCAGATTTCACTCAAAAACAAGAATTCATCACCTTAAAATCTTGGTGCAGAGGCCGAAATCTAACTGAAAACGTTGAGATCTTGGCGAAGCTGACTGAGATTTCATGTCTTCTGGCTAGAGAAGGCTGGACTTTAGCCGAAGTAGGCTGGATTTTGCTCGGAGGAAGTTGGAGACAATGAGGGCGACAAGGTCTTCGGTTGGAGCTGGTTGAGTGCGAGAGTAAAGTGAGTAAACTGTGTAGAGAGTGAATGGTTGAGTGTACATTAAAATCAGTGTGAATGATAAAGATAAATGAATTAATTCCCCAATGTCCTTATGCAACAACAACTCTAGTATATTAGTAAAGTCAAAATCATTCAAACAGTAGGTCTTGAGTTCAAGTCACAACCACGGCATTTTTTTGCAAGTTTTTCTGCATTGTTCTAAGCACAAAAAAAATTGAAATTTTTTATGGATAATCAAGAAGCATCTATAATTTTTCCATAAAATTTTTATATCATGATCAAATCTAACGAATTCGTAAAAATTGTGACAGTACTCTTCACAGTTTTAGGACTTTACAGTGCATGCTTGTACAGTTTACAATTTTTGATTAAGCAAACAAAATAGGTTTAATTTTTTTGAAACTTTTAGACAAGGGTTCTGTGAAAATTCTTAAGCTCTCTTAAAAATTTTAGATCGTGATCAATCTAAAAAAAATTATAAAATTCCGACTCGATTACTACCTCATTTATGCCCATTCTGTTTTTTATTTTTTAATGATAACAAATAAAGTTAAAATATTTTAAAAAATTTTCTGTATGATTCCAGACTTCCTAAGATGTTATCATAAATTTTTTTTTATGATGATAAAGCTTGTAAAATTTTATAAAAATGTCTCATAAATTCGGTTTTTCAATAAAGTTTTATGGAAGATCACATTATTAAGGGTTATTGGCCCAAATCCGTTCATCCAAATTCAAAATCCGAACCAAAAACCTGAGATTCCAGCTGAAAATAGCAAAATCTCGTCGAAATTACCGAGAATACTGTAGCATTTCAAATTTTTCTGAACTTTTTAATCCAGCCGTCATTTTGAAAACCGTACAGGTCTAGAATCCGAGATCTCGTGAAATTTCAGCGATATTTTATTCATTGCTTCCAAAAACAAATGCAAATTAGTCTCTTTCTCTATCGCGAAAGATGCAGTAGGCGGCTGTCACCTACCGTGCCCACGAGGCATGGTGTGAGAGGCGGGCGGCACGAAAACTCATGGTCAGTAGGCAGATGCTGCGCTCACGGAGGGGAAGAGCTAAATTTGTAATTCTATTTACGAGTGAGCTATTTTGAAAAGAAAAAGCCAGCTCAGTGATCACTTCCCGACAACCAACCCACCCCACCAATCCCCACTTAGATCCAACGGCCTCTGATCTCCCCATCCATGATCCAACGGCGCCAGACCCTCCCATCTGCAGATAAAATCCTCCCCCATCCCCAACCTCCCCTCTCGCCGTCTCCTCCATTTTCTCTAGATCCGATCCAAGAACTCCTGCCATGGCGCTCTCCGTGGAGAAGACTTCCTCTGGCCGGGAATACAAGGTCAAGGACCTATCCCAGGCGGACTTCGGCCGCCTCGAGATCGAGCTTGCCGAGGTCGAGATGCCGGGGCTCATGGCCTGCCGCGCCGAGTTCGGGCCCTCGCAGCCCTTCGCCGGCGCGCGGATCTCCGGCTCCCTCCACATGACCATCCAGACCGCCGTCCTCATCGAGACGCTCACGGCCCTCGGCGCCGAGGTCCGCTGGTGCTCCTGCAACATCTTCTCCACGCAGGACCACGCCGCCGCCGCCATCGCCAGGGACTCAGCTGCCGTCTTTGCCTGGAAGGGGGAGACGCTCGAGGAGTACTGGTGGTGCACCGAGCGCTGCCTTGACTGGGGCGCTGCCGGCGGGCCCGACCTCATTGTTGACGACGGTGGCGACGCCACGCTGCTCATCCACGAGGGCGTCAAGGCCGAGGAGGAGTACGAGAAGACCGGGAAGGTCCCCGACCCGGCCTCCACCGACAACGCCGAGTTCAAGATCGTGCTCACCATCATCCGCGACGGGCTCAAGGCCGACCCCAGGAAGTACCGCAAGATGAAGGAGAGGCTCGTCGGCGTGTCCGAGGAGACCACCACCGGCGTCAAGAGGCTCTACCAGATGCAGGAATCCGGCACCCTCCTCTTCCCTGCCATCAACGTCAATGACTCCGTCACCAAGAGCAAGGTGCTTCCTTTTGTACCGTTTCATTTCAGATCTGATGCTTTTGTATAGATCTAGTCTCTTGTTTACTGTTATTGCATTATTAGCTCTGTGGTATCTACTTATTTGTTTCTAGTACTGGTTTAGATCTGCTTACGTTGATGCTTTAGATCTTGGAGTTGATTGACGCAGCAAAAAGTGGTTGTTATGTGGGTTAGATGTCTTTTATTATTAATTTCTGATGCTTATTAGGTAGTATTTGGTATGTGGTGCATGGATCTTTGATTCAGATGCCCTTCGGACCAGGAGCTGTCTTCTAGGATTATGAGATTTTAATTAATTTGACTATTCCTGCACTGAAAAGTGAGAATTTTGCACTTGAAACAGTATGGGTATCTTTCTTTTTTAGCTTCTTTATGTGGCCTAGTTTAGACTACGCGTGTTGATTTGTTTTATTTAGTAGCTCCTAAATTTCAGGAGTATTGGATTTAGTTTTGGTTACTGTTGTCGGTTTCAGTTGGATCTGGATCTTGGTCCGATTTGCCTGGTTGTCAGAGTTGTTCTGTTTTGGTGTTTGCTTACTTAACGTTAGTTGCATGCTTTTGGATCTGACGGCAGTACTGGGAGTAAAATGTCTTTCCTACCAAACTGGGTTATATGTGTCATATCGATGCATTAGTTTACATGTTTGTCCAGGGATCTTCTACTGTGCAACTTGCTTTGAACTTGAATCCTGATGAGCATGTGGTGAATTCTTCATTTAACATCAAGCCCCATGAGCGTGCAGTGAATTCTGAATTTACTTGGGTAGCTTGATTGTTATGTGGCCTTCTACTCGATTGTTGATTGCACTGTTGATCTGATCAAAAGTGAAAATGCCACTAATTTTGTTGTATTTCAATGCAATTGGTAAGTGGTAATAAATTATAGTCTGCTATTTTGCTGAATGTTAACTAATAGTCTGTTCTTCTGAACAGTTTGACAACCTGTATGGTTGCCGCCACTCCCTCCCTGATGGTCTTATGAGGGCCACCGATGTTATGATTGCTGGCAAGGTTGCCGTGGTCTGCGGTTATGGTGATGTTGGCAAGGGCTGTGCCTCTGCACTTAAGCAGGCTGGTGCCCGTGTCATTGTGACTGAGATTGACCCCATCTGTGCTCTCCAGGCCCTGATGGAGGGTCTCCAAGTCCTAACCTTGGAGGATGTTGTCTCAGAGGCTGACATCTTTGTGACCACCACTGGCAACAAGGACATCATCATGGTTGACCACATGAGGAAGATGAAGAACAATGCCATTGTCTGCAACATTGGTCACTTTGACAATGAGATCGATATGCATGGCCTTGAGACTTACCCTGGTGTCAAGCGCATCACCATCAAGCCTCAGACCGACCGCTGGGTCTTCCCTGAGACCAACACTGGCATCATTGTTCTTGCTGAGGGTCGTCTGATGAACCTTGGGTGTGCTACTGGCCACCCCAGCTTTGTCATGTCCTGCTCATTCACTAACCAGGTAAACATGACAAATCAATGTATATGGTCTCACTGAATATGTTTACCGATACAGCAGTGAGTTACATGGCATCAATAAATTTTTTGCTTGTTGCAGGTCATTGCTCAGCTTGAGCTGTGGAATGAGAAGAGCAGTGGCAAGTACGAGAAGAAGGTGTATGTGCTTCCCAAGCACCTTGACGAGAAGGTTGCTGCCCTCCACTTGGGCAAGCTTGGTGCCAAGCTCACCAAGCTCACCAAGTCCCAGGCTGACTACATCAGCGTCCCCAGCGAGGGTCCATACAAGCCCGCGCACTACCGGTACTAGGCTGCCCTGCACGACTAGCAGCTGGCTTGAGCAGGGGTGTTGAACTTTGCCATGGCGGCTTTATGAACTATCTCGCTTAATTTTCATTATCCTTGTATGCTGTCGCTCAGGAGGAGAGTTTGTTATGGGTATATGATTTGAGCCTGGTGAGGGATGGATGGAGAGGAGCCGTTTGCTTGTGCCCAGAAATAATGGCATAATTGGTTTGAGTCAGGAGGTGTGCTTTGCCAGATACAGTTTTGTCTTGTTGACTTATCTGATATCATTTGCATGCGATTGCCCACAGTTATGCCTCATTTATGAATAACTTGCGTTTTAAGATCATGTTGATTAATCTTCTGAATGATGTTTCTGCCGGTCTGTTCATCAGATTTGTCGTTAATCTGAACTGAAGATGCCTCACTTTCAGTGTCTTCCATTGCGACACCGGAAGCAAATATATGAATATCTTGCCTGAAAATAGTTGAAGTGCATGAAATTCTGCATGTAACTGGAATTAGATACTTCTTTGTTCAAGTTTAAAGTACACTTTTTTTTCATATAGACTAAAGAGATATTGATAATAACTAGACTACCTCTAATTATTGTTTTTAAGTATTATATTCAATGTATATATGTAGAGAATATAAAGTAAAATTAGATATTTATTAGGGATTTAGAAAAATATTACACTAATTTTATATTGGAATATAAAATTCGCCTTGTATTTATTAGTCTTATAAACAAACTTGGATGGAGGGAGTATGTCATGGTTGAATTGTTGAACTTGGCTGACAGTGAACATGCTTCAAAGATTTCTTTTGAGATGGTAGCTTGAAGGATCGAGAGGCGAATAGAGCAGGGGTGAATGGTTGTAAACAAAATTTTTCGCACAAAATACTTCTACTAAAACCTCGAAAAGATCGTGCAAAAGAAATTGTGAAAGACCCGAACAACTTGACAACTATGTGTATCTCTAATTTATATGGATGAGAACTATAAAATATGTGGGGAATTTTGAGTCACAATCTTGGTTGTCAAGTATCCAAAACAAAAAGAATCAATTCAACTTTTGCTTTTAGAAAAGTGAGGCATCTTTTCTAAAGCAGATTGAGCCAAATCACAAAAATCACTTTCAGAAAAGCTAAAGCAGAATTTCCAGAAACTATCCACACTATGAGAAAATGTTGTTGGTGGATTTCTGTTGCTCTAGAAATTTTGAAAATTTTTCTTCCTATGAGAAAATGTGTCTTGAAGCACTTCACCAAAAATCATCTCAAAACTCCTTGTAAAAAAATCAGCAAAAATCAAATATCACAGACTGTCAGGAACTTCAAGCAGAAAGTTTGGGGCTCGGTTTTCACTTCATAGCACCCAAACGGTGCGGCCAATGGACTCCAAAATTTTTCCACACATGTATATGAGAGTCCCGCACCTTCTACAATAAGAATCACTAAAAATGATTTTTTTAGATTTTTCTAAAAATAAAAAACTGACTGCTATATACAGAACAAGTTCTGGATAGAGATGCAATTTGATAGAAAACTTGATTTCTAGTCTATCCTAGAATGTAAAAGAGATGTAAAACCATATGAATACACTTAAGACATCCAAGATCAACAGCATTTAGAAGAAGGAGGGGAGGCAAATCCAAATTGCAACAAAGTAAACTATGAGAAAGTAAATTGCAAAAATTTAAATGCTGAATTTAAGACATAAAGTAAATGCATAATGTAAATTCAAGCATGAATGAAACGATTTGCATTTTTGGAAGGATGAGGTTTACAAAGCCTCACAATATGGTAGACAAAGTTCAAACAAGTACAAAAATCTCTACAACCTTCAAGAGAAGGAGGCTACCCCTCCACCCCTATTTATACTACTCTTAGGCCACCTACAACCCTTGATGAGTCTCTCAACCCTAGAGTACTCATCTAAGGGTTAGGATTAACCTACTCACATAGCCATGCAAGGGCTAACCCAAAATCCACACACATAACGGGTTTTCTTGCATGGTTTTCAAAGCATACTACCTAGACCCGCTAACCTATCAATTAGACCGCAATCCGACGGCCTTCTTTGATCCATGCGGCTTCTAGCTAGCATCTCTACCTTTTCTTATCTTCTTGGCTTGCCCAGACTCCATCTCCGATCATTTTCTGGTGATCTCCCGACTGTCTAGACCTCCGATGCTCCTCGCTTAGTCCCGGTCATCCTCCGCCTCACCATGATCTAGCAGTGTCGCCCTGCAACCATCATAGACAAGGAAAAACCTTTCACATAGCAATGCCCACAAAGATATTCAGTGATTATCCCAAAATCATTCATCATAATTTCGCTCAAAGGTCCGGTGCTACTGCCCCTAGGTCGGTAGCACTGGGAAAAGCAACCAACACTCAAATTTCTTCAAATCGAAAATTCAATTCAAATCAAACTCAATTTCAAATCAAACCAAGCTCAAATCTAGTCAATTATTCACCAAACACAAGTATAGACCTTCACATGGTCGTTCAATCTCCCCCTTAATGAGTATATTGACAAACACATGAAAAGGCATAAGTTTTAAGTTTGAATAAGAGAGAAGAAAGCATTTTGAATGCAAAGTCAAACTTGATCAAAGAAATGGAAAGTAAGAACATGACCAAGTTGACAACTAGAAATACTTATGATCTATGAAAGATAGAAAAGATTAACAACGATCATAAGAATCAAAGCACACAAAGCTCAGCAATTTTTCACCTTTGATGATGCCTTTTGAATAATTTCTCTCTCTTTTGGCAATATAAGTATCAAGAAGGCATTTTCTTTTCTCCCCTTTTTTATTGTGGTTTTTATGCAAATAATAAAGCCTAAGGGAACTTTGAAGATTATCCAGGGGACCAACAAGACAAGTTGTAACACCAAGCTAAGTTATGACAAAAATAAACTAAGCTAAGGCATGTCCAAGTGCAAATAAATATTTTGCTAGCAAGATTTAATTGAAACCATGTCATTTTTAGCAAGATTGAACATGACCAACACTTAACATTAGTTTCAAAACTAGAAGCAAAGCCATTTAAAGGATCAAATGGAAAATCCAGAGTTCAACATACTCAACACTTTGGAAAATCTAGAAGCTCACACAAGGTCCTTCGAGTTTTTTTTCATTGTATGCAAATTTTTCATTGAATCTTTGAAAGACATAGCAGGGTGCAAATATTTGACATTATTTGTATTCTTTACCCACATATTTTTTTATATATATTTGCATTTTTACAACAATTGACTCAAGCCATGTTCGATCATCTCAAGAAAAACTCTTAAGAGAATGATCTTGGTCATACACAACACATTCCAAGTTCATCTCAAGTGCAATAAGAAGCCATCTTGTGAATGTAAGATGTTGAGTCTAATGCGCACAAAAAGAGTCAATTTTGCTTCACTTTCATTTTAGCATTTTGATTGTTAAGCTAGTGAAGGACTCAAATATGGATCAAACAAAATTCACCTAAGTTGCTATAGGGACTCTAGAGAATTACAGAATTTCACAAATCATGGCAAATACACCTAGAGAAGAAACTTAGCAAGTAAACACAACATGTTTTATCAAGTTTTTCTTTTAAAGCATATTTTCAATTTTTGCAAGCTTAGCATGATAAATGAACTTGGACATATCTAAGTTAGTAATTTTCTTCATAATATAGCATGATGTATAAAATGAAATAAGAATCATTTGCATAATAGACAAAGCTCATAAAATGAAAATCAAGTCTATATGCAATGCGTGAGACAGATTGTTAAACTCCCCCTCAACATGTGATTCAATTTTAAGTATAAAACTGGTTCAAGTTGAGTTATTAGCAAGATTAAGCTCAAGAAGGATCCAAAGGTAAACTCAACCAAAAACCAGAAGCACAATATGGAGAGAAGAAGATAAGAGACTGCAAACTGGGTAGCTATAGAGCAAAGAGAAGATAGTAGAGAACACTACGGCTTAGACTCGCTCTCACCTTCCCTAATGACTGACATAGAGAAGCTGCCTCTAGATCCCAAACTAAGGAGTGCACACAGATCTTGTCTACTCATGGGGCCCAACACCTGCTAGACTTATAAGACTGTGAGGGAACTCAACCTAGAGAGAAGAGAGAACAGCGAATTAAGCATGATAACAACCTAAAGCACAAGATGAGAGGTCCATGCAAAAGCATGCCAGAAATCTAAGTGATGTGAACTCATAACTTTAAGGAATAAAACCCATCAGCATCCAAAGCAAAACAAAAGAAAGGAAAAACTAAAATAAAATATAATACATAATATACAAATCAGCTCCCCCTCACAGAAGGCTGTAAGGGCACACGACTCTAAGCTCACTCCTCAAGACAACAAACCTAGAACTTTCCAAAGGCTTGGTAAAGATATCGGCCAATTGGTGGTCACTCTTCACAAACTAAAGCACTATGTGTCTCCTTTCTCCACATGGTCTTTGAGAAAGTGATATCTAACATCAATGTGCTTGGTCCGAGAGTGCTACACTGGGTTCTTGGCAATACAAATAGCAGAAGTGTTATCACAAAAAATTGGAACACTCTCTATCTCTAACCCAAAGTCCTGCAAGGCCGATCTCATCTAGAGCACTGGTCAGAAAGTAATGGTACAAGACAACATACTCGACCTCAACAAAGGATCATGACGACTCGGATCGCTTCTTAGATGACCAAGAAATAAGAGAAGTACCAATGAATTAGCAAGTACCAGAAGTACTCTTCCTATCTATCTCTGACACAAGAAAGTCAAGATCGAGAAAAAGGCTCTAAGGGATAGACAAGAGGAAGAAGAGTACCAGATACCATAATCAATGGTAGCTCGAAGGTACCTGAAGATGTGCTTAACCACTTGGCGATGAGAGGCGTGAGGAGAAGCTTGAAAACGAACACACATACACACGACAAAGTGTATGTCCGACCGTGAGGCGGTAAGATACAAGAGGGAGCCAATCATACTCTGGAACTCCTTCTGATCAGTAGGCTCACCATCCTCATCGGGCTTGAGGACAGCAATGGTGGCCATAGGAGTCATCACAGACTTCCTATCAGACATATCAAACTGTCTGATGAGGACATCTTCCATATTGAGACAACCACGCCGAGTGATTCTCCTCATACACAACCAGTTATACAAGGACCTACTACTCGTGCTCGAGCACGTCTACTCAATTATAAGGTAAATTCGTTCCTAAGTTTTTATACAAATGATTCACAGAATGGAATGCTATTTAATTCTTGTGATGATCTTATTATCCTTAGGAACCAAGGAGAAGAACCTCCAAATGCCAAGCATAAAGCACAATCATCATATGCGCAAGTTGGACTTGGAATCAGCAAATTCGCGGGTTCGGCCTCCGCGACAGCATCAACTTCAAACGACCATAACTTTTGATTCCGGAGGTTTCTAGAGGTCCATGAGTACACGTTTGAAAGATCTCGGAGTCTACTTTCCAATGGATCCAACCCCAATGCCAAATTCGTCTTGATTCAACAGAAAATCACAAAAGAGTGTCACGGGCCAGAAACTCCAGGTGCTGCGCCACCTTTCTTTTGGGCCCAAAGCCCATGTAACGCTAGGGCAACCCCTTGGCCGCCCCCCCATGGGTGCTGCACGCCCCTAGCTGCTCCCTAGCCGCCACTTACATCTATATATAGTTTGCTACCGCCGTACTTTAGTTTTTGGGTTTTGTTTATTTGATAGTTTAGCCATTGCTACTATTTTGAGTCTTCCAGACGTGCTCAACAGCCGCCTAAGAAGCTCCTTGTTTCAGAACCCCACCTTGTCAATCGTTCATCTTTATTTGCAATTTCAGATTGCCTTTACCTTTGTTCTTGCTTGTTCTTGGTTGTATGCGTGAATTGAACTCGTGTTCAGGTTGATCGTGCCAACGGCAAGATCAATAACCCTCCGGAGTTGGTGTAGCGATTGCTAAGGCGCATCGTCGTCGTACGGTGTAGTCGGATCGTCAACGTCGCCTCCACCAAATCGATCGTGTGTTTCTCATCGAAAGATCGGGACACCAAAGTGCTATCAAGTGGTATCAGAGCGCCAAGTTGCTCGGTGAGAGATTCAGTACCCTAGATTAGTTTTTGTTTTCTGTCCAAAATTGAAAATCCTCCACAAAAATTCAACCTTTAGATTCAATCTGGTATTTTAGTGAGTTTTGTTAGGTTTTGATCCATTAGAGTCCTTGTTTTAGTTGCTGATCGTTTTTTCTTCGCGTAGCTTTTATTCCAATCTGTCCAGTTCTTTGTTTTGTTTATAACTTTTGCATACGAGCTCCGATTCAAGTGTTTTTGCACTTTCCTGAAACCTTGGGACAAGCTCCACAAAAACCTAGTTGGGCACGAAATCTAATTCTATCTAAAAGGTTGTTTAATCTTGACATCAAATTCGGGAAACAAGTTGCAATTGCAATCCAGATTGGTTCGGTATTTTGATCATAACTCTCACATCCGAACTCCGATTGAGAATTTTTTATACTTTCCTGAATCCTTGAAGAGTTCTCTACAAAAACGTTTTTGGGTGTCCTTCGTAATTCGGACTCCTTCAAACCGAATTTGACTCGGATTCGGATTTGGTCAGATCGGCTAAATTTTGTTGAATCTGTGCACCTTTGTGATTTGGCCATAACTTCTACATATGAGCTCCAAATTGTGTGTTTGAATACTTGTTTTAAAGCTTGGAACAGTGTGATAATTTTGTTACATTGTGAGCAAGCTTGATTCGGTCATTTTCATGCCTTAATTGCAGCAATAACCTTATTGCATAGTTCTGACCGAATTGGGTTTGTTTCTTCAATTTGTGTTCTAGCTTTGTTCCTTTGAGTTGGTTGAGTCCAGTAGCATCTACAACCATAAAAGTTCCAAAATATCAGTGTACATACCTTTGGGAACCAATTCATCCTTCTTGAATACTTTGATCCCAATTGAGACTAGCAATTTGAAATTACTTGGGGCTGCTCCTTATGATCGTTGCACTATCATAACTCTTGTGATATCAAGTTAGGGATTCCAAAACTTTGCTCATACAAGTGTTGGCGAAAGTCACTAAAAAAAGAGGAAAGAAAGAGCCAAAAGGCCAAAAAGAAAAAAAAGAGAGAAAAGAAAAGAGAATAGTGGCCAAAGACTACATTGATCAAAACCCTAATTTGTGTTTGTCATTTTCAGATTGTGCAATTGTATTAAGTAGTGAGCAATCTTGTGCCCTTTACCTTTTTACGAAGCAATTTGCTAGCGTCTCTCCATAACTTATGCAACACGAGTTTTGGTGCTGAAATTATTCTTATTTTTGCTCATTCCATTGGTTGCATTAAGTTGCATTATCTTTTGCGTGTGTGTTGCCTTGAAATTCACTTATATCTTTGAGATCGGCAACTAGGGCTTGTGAATTCTAGTTTGGATCATTACTTATCATTACAATAACTAGAATTATTAGATTGCATAGGAAATTAACATAGCCTACCAAGCTCCACATATCCTACCTCGTGACGTTTGTTCGTTCTCTTGGCAATCACTATACCAAATCTTCGGGAACTTTTGACAACGCCGACGACCAACAACACTTTGCTTGGTAAGAATTTGTAAGAGCTTTGGGTAAAGCTTGAGTGTTGAGCAACTTGTAGCCACTTCCTAGTAGTTGATAGGAACATTATACTGTGATTTTGTTTCTTGTCTTCTACTAACCATGTCGGTGATGAGGGTTCCTTGCATCACTCACCACGCATACGAAGGGCATTGTTGATCACGTTGAGAGGATGACGAAGGCCACCACCGAGGCGCTTAGTGAGGATGTACGACATACTAATGAGCGAATGTCGCTGCAAGAAGACCGTCTCCGTTCCATTGAGACCGCCAGGAGTTGCTAACACTACCCTTGCCACTATTTTGTCTAGACTTGATATGCTTGCGATTCTGCCCTGGAACTTCTTGTCCTCCGCCTCGTCTCCCACGCCGCACAACGGGTTCCCATTGCTGCCCGCCTTCCCAACATGGCCCCACGCCTCGGTTGTTCGGACACACATCGCCAACACTTGGCCCTAGCCGGGAGCGGAGGTGGAAGAAGATGATGAGAACTACAATCACTCGCCATCGATTTGGGGATGGCAATACCATCAATTTCGACCACGATTGTGACCATCGCCGAATACGCTTTTAATCAAGAAGGTATGCAACGTGATCCACCGCGACATGAGGTGCGTGATCGTTTGACGTGTTCTCTAAAGTTAAAATTAATATACCTCCTTTTGAAGGTAAATATGATCCCGATGGTTACCTCAATTGGGAATTACTTGTTGATCAAAAATTTGCATGCCATGATTTCCCGAGGATAGTAGAGTTCGAGCCGCTACTAGCTTAATTTTCCGATTTTGCTTCATTTGGTGGAGAGAGCATTGCCGTGTTCATCCACATAATATACCCACCACTTGGGAAGCATTAAAATTGATTATGCGACATAGATTTGTTCCTCCTACTATGCTAGAGATTTACTAAATAAATTGCGGCGCCTACGCCAAGGTAAAAGTTCGATGAAGAATATTATCAAGAATTGCAAATTGGCATGTTGCGTTGTGGTTTAGTTGAGAATGAGGAAGCGTCTATGGCTCGTTTCTTAGGTGGTTTAAACCGCGAAATCCAGGACATTCTTGATTATAAGGATTACAATTCGATGACCGTTTATTCCATCTTGCTTGCAAAGCTGAGCGTGAAGTGAGGACGACAATCGAGGGCAAAAGCTACATTTTCTGCAGTCGTACTACTGTGGACGCCACACACCCCGCTGCCCGTCCGGTCGTACCACTACACCAAGCCCTTCCAACAACAAAACGATATCATCTCCTTCAAACTCGCACCACGAGTACCCACGCCGACGAAAAGTGCCACACAAGCTCCTACAAAGAGTTAAGCCGTCGTCCGTCACCTCAACGGGCGAACCAAAGACATTCAATTGCCATCGCTGCAAGGGTTTGGCCACATCATGAGGGAGTGTCCGAACAAACGCGTGCTCATCATTCGCGAAGGCGGCGAGTACGATTCAGCAAGCGATATTGATGAAGAAACATATGCTTTGCTTGCTGAAAATGAACACAATGAGCCAATTTTTGAGCCTCAAGAAGAGCACGTGGCGCTGGTGATGCTTGACCAATATTTGAGCATTGTTTATAACGTGTGCTTAGTGCCCAGATTGCGAGTACCGAGCAAAATCAGCGCCACAACTTGTTTCACATTAAAGGTGTCGTGAAGGAGCGAGCAATACGAATAATCATTGATGGTGGGAGTTGCAATAATCTAGCCAGCATGGACATGGTGGAGAAGCTTGCACTCTCCACTAGGCCGCATCCTCAGCCCTACTACATTCAATGGTTCAACAACAGCGGCAAGCTCAAGGTAACTCGTATGGTAAGAGTAAATTTTGCTTTAGGTTCTTATCATGATTATGTTGATTGTGATGTCGTACCTATGCAAGCATGTTCTATGTTGTTAGGTAGACCGTGGCAATATGATAAAGATTGTTTACATCATGGTAGAACAAATCAATACTCTTTTGTGCACAAAGAGAAGAAAATTGTTTTGCATCCAATGTCTCCTGATGCTATTTTAAAAGATGAGATTGCTAGAGCTAATAGAGAGAAAAATCAGGAGCATGCTAAGAGTGAAAATCAGATTGTAGCAAAGGAGCTTGAGCAACACAATAAGAAAGAATCTAAGCCTGTTCATGACAAAAGAAATGAGATTAAGTTGAAGGGTGCTTGTTTTCTTGCTACCAAATCTGATTTGAAAGAGTGAATGATCTAAATTCTTTTTGCTATGCTTTCGTTTGCAAAGAAGTTTTGTTTTCATTTGAGGATGTGTCTTCTTCTTTGCCTCCTGCTATCACTAACCTTTTGCAGGAGTACAATGATGTTTTTCCAAAGGATGTGCCACGTGGCTGCCCCAATGCGAGGCATTGAGCACCAAATCGACCTCATTCCCGGGCATCTTTGCCTAATCGCTAGCCATCTGTAACCAATCGGAAGAAACTAAGGAGATACAACGCCAAGTTCAAGAATTGCTTGATAAAGGGTATGTGCGTGAGTCTCTTAGTCCTTGTCTTCGTTCGGTCATTTTAGTGCCTAAGAAAGATGGATCATGGCGCATGTGTGTGGATTGTAGAGCAATCAATAATATCACCATTAGGTATCGTCACCCTATTCCTAGGCTAGATGATATGCTTGATGAATTAAGTGGCTCTCACGTTGTTCTCTAAAGTTGATTTGCGTAGTGGGTACCACCTGATTCGCATGGAAAACGGCTTTTAAAACTAAGTTCGGTCTATATGAGTGGTTAGTAATGCCTTTTGGGTTAACCAATGCACCTAGCACTTTCATGAGATTGATGAGCGAAGTTTTGCGTGCTTTCATTAGCAAATTTGTGGTGGTATATTTGATGACATTTTGATATTTAGCAAATCATTGGAGGATCATCTTGACCATTTACGCGCTGTTTTTAATGCTTTACGAGATGCACGTTTATTTGGTAACCTTGAGAAGTGCACCTTTTGCACGGATCGAGTCTCTTTTCTTGGCTATGTTGTTACTCCCAGGGCATTGAAGTTGATCGGGCTAAGGTTGAGGCAATACTGAGTTGGCCGACTCTAACACGGTCACACAAGTGCGAAGTTTTCTAGGACTTCTTTGGATTCTACCGTAAACCGTGAAGGACTTCGGCACCATTGCTGCACCTCTGAACGAGCTCACCAAGAAGGGTATGCCATTTGTTTGGGGCGATGCACAAGAGAACGCCTTCAACACATTGAAAGATAAGTTAACACATGCACCTCTGCTCCAACTCCCAGACTTTTCTAAGACGTTTGAACTAGAATGTGATGCTAGTGGGATTGGGTTGGGTGGTGTGTTGTTACAAGGGGGAAAACCTATTGCATATTTCAAAGTGAGAAATTGAGTGGGCCTAGTTTGAACTATTCTACTTATGACAAAGAATTATATGCTCTAGTTGAACTTTGGAAACATGGCAACATTACTTATGGCCCAAGGAATTTGTCATACACTCGATCATGAATCTTTAAAGCATATTCATGATCAAGCTAAATTGAATCGTAGACATGCTAAGTGGGTTGAATTCATTGAATCTTTTCCTATGTCATAAAAACACAAGCAAGGAAAAGAAAATATTATTGCCGATGCTTTGTCTAGACGATACACCATGCTTTCACAACTTGATTTCAAAATCTTTGGCTTAGAGACGATTAAACAACAATATGAGCATGATGATGAATTCAAAGAGGTGTTGTTGAATTGCAAAGAAGGAAAAACTTGGAACAAATTTTTCCTCAATAATGGGTTTGTGTTTAGAGCTAATAAGTGTGTGTTCCAAATAGTTCCGTCCGCTTGTTGCTATTGCAGAAACGCATGGAGGTGGTTTGATGGGACACTTTGGGGTGAAGAAGACGGAAGACATACTTGCTAGCCATTTCTATTGGCCAAAGATGAGAAGGGATGTTGAAAGATTTGTTGCTCATTGCTCTACATGTCAAAAAGCTAAGTCACGATATAATCCCCATGGTTTGTATATGCCTTTGCCTGTTTCTAGTGTTCCTTGGGAAGATATTTCTATGGACTTTGTTTTAGGACTTCCTAGAACAAAGAAGGGAGGATAGCATATTTGTTGTCGTGGATAGATTCTCTAAGATGGCACACTTCATACCATGTCACAAAAGTGATGATGCTACACACATTGCTGATTTATTCTTTCGTGAAATTGTTCGCCACATGGTATGCCAAATACAATAGTTTCAGATCGTGATACTAAATTCCTTAGCCACTTTTGGAGAACTTTGTGGGCTAAATTGGGGACTAATCTGTTATTTTCTACTACTTGTCATCCCCAAACAGATGGACAAACTGAAGTTGTTAATAGATCATTATCTACTATGCTTAGGGCTGTTTTGAAAAAGAACATAAGGTTGTGGGAAGAATGCTTGCCTCATATTGAGTTTGCTTATAATCGTTCATTGCATTCTACGACTAAGATGTGCCCTTTTGAGATTGTACATGGATTTGTGCCTCGTTCTCCTATTGATTTATTACCTCTTCCATCTTCAGAGAAGTTGAATTTTGATGCTAAACAACGTCTTGACTTGATTATGAAAATGCATGAGACAACTAAAGAAAATATAGAGCGCATGAATGCTAAATATAAACATCTTTGGTAGTAAGGAAGGAAGCATGTTACTTTCGAACCCGGAGAGTTAGTTTGGTTACATCCGAGAAAGGATAGGTTTCTGAATTAAGAAAATCAAAGTTGATGCCTCGAAGTGATGGACCTTTTAAAGTTTTAAAAAGATTAATGATAATGCATATAAGCTTGAATTGCTCGCAGATTTTGGGGTTAGTCCCACCTTTAACATTGCAGATTTGAAACCATACGTGGGAGAAGAGGAAGAGCTTGAGTCGAGGACGACTCAAATGCAAGAAGGGAGGATGATGAGGACATCTTCCCTATTGAGACAACCACGCCGAAAGTGATTCTCCTCATACACAACCAGTTATACAAGGACCTACTACTCGTTTCGAGCACGCCTACTCAATTATAAGGTAAATTGTTCCTAAGTTTTTATACAAATGATTCACAGAATGGAATGCTATTTAATTCTTGTGATGATCTTATTATCCTTAGGAACCAAGGAGAAGAACCTCCAAATGCCAAGCATAAAGCACAATCATCATATGCTAAGTTGGACTTGGAATCAGCAAATTCGCGGGTTCGGCCTCCGCGACAGCATCAACTTCAAACGACCATAACTTTTGATTCCGGAGGTTTCTAGAGGCCCATGAGTACACGCTTGAAAGATCTCGAGTCTACTTTCCAATGGATCCAACCCCAATGCCAAATTCGTCTTGATTCAACAGAAAATCACAAAGAGTGTCACGGGCCAGAAACTCCAGGTGCTGCGCCACCTTTCTTTTGGGCCCAAAGCCCATGTAACGCTAGGGCAACCCCTTGGCCGCCTCCCATGGGTGCTGCACGCCCTAGCTGCTCCCTAGCCGCCACTTACATCTATATATAGTTTGCTACCGCCGTACTTTAGTTTTTGGGTTTTGTTTATTTGATAGTTTAGCCATTGCTACTATTTTGAGTATTCCAGACGTGCTCAACAGCCGCCTAAGAAGCTCCTTGTTTCAGAACCCCACCTTGTCAATCGTTCATCTTTATTTGCAATTTCAGATTGCCTTTACCTTTGTTCTTGCTTGTTCTTCTGTTGCATGCAGGAATTGAACCTCGTGTTCAGGTTGATCGTGCCAACGGCAAGATCAATAACCTTCCGGAGTTGGTGTAGCGATTGCTAAAGGCGCATCGTCGTAAACGGTGTAGTCGGATCGTCAACGTCGCCTCCACCAAATCGATCGTGTGTTTCTCATCGAAAGATCGGGACACCAAAGTGCTATCACTGTCTTAAGAGATCCCGAGTGTACTTACCTTGGTGTAGGAAAGTACCCTCCCGAGTCTGCTTGATTTGGAAGCTGAGAAAGTAGCTCAACTCGTCCTTCATACTCATCTCAAACCCTGTGCTCATCACCTCAAAAAACTGAGACACAAGAAAATGAGAAGAGCCACCAAAGATAATATCGTCCACATAAATTTGAATGAGAAGTAAATGAGAATCCTGGTGTCTGATGAATAGAGTTTTGTCTACTATACCCATTTTGAAACCATGACTGAGAAGATAGGATTTAAGCCTCTCATACCATACTCTAGGGGCCTGCTAAAGTCCATACAAGGCTTTGGAAAGCTTGTAGACATGATCTGGGTATTTGGGGTTCTCAAATCCTAGAGATTGCTTGACATAAACATCTTCCTCAATATAGCCATTGAGGAATGCACTCTTGACATCTATTTGATAGAGGTTGAAGCCCTGGGATGTAGAAAATGCAAGCAGGATCCTAATCGCCTCTAGTCTAGCTACAGAGGCAAAAGTTTCCTTAAAGTCAAGACCCTCAACCTGAGTGAAAGCTCTGTGCAACTAGCCTAGCCTTGTTGCGAATGACAACCCCATCTTTACTTCGTTTGTTTTTGAACACCCACTTAGTCCCAATAACATTATGACTAGATGGGGACTCTACAAGCTACTAGACTTTGTTCCTCTCAAAGTTTTCCAGTTCCTCATGCATTGCATTAATCCATGATTCATCGGATAGTGCAAGAGTAACATCCTTTGGCTCGAAAGAGGCAAAAAGGCAGAGTGAAGGCAGAAAGAAGATAAACCTGATTTTGAGCGCGTCACACGCTCAAACAGATCACCAATGATCTGCTCAGGTGGATGAGAACGCTGAATGTGGCAGGGAGGATTAGAAGTAGAAGTGGCATCTACCTCTTGAGTAGAAGAGGTAGAAACAGAGCCACTTGCTAAAGGAGAGTCCGAAGGTAAGGGCTGATCTCCCTAAGATGCAAAAATAGAAATAGGAGGTACCTCAGGTATAGAGAAAACTGGATCAGGTGGAACACCATCATCTCCATCATCCTCATCCTCTACAAAGATAGTCTCGGAGAGATAAGAAGAGACTAAAATATCAGGTCTAGCCCCCGGGCTAGCCTCATCAAAAGTCACGTCACAGATCTCTATGATCCTATTCGCATTACAACTCCAGATCCTATAGCTACAAGAAGAAGTCGAGTAACCCAGAAAAATACCATCAGAAGATCGAGACTCAAACTTATCCAGGTTACTAGACTTCAATATAAAGCACCTGCAACCAAAAATACGAAAATGAGAAACACTAGGCTTTCGCCCATACCTCAACTCATAAGAAGTGTGATGCAAATGTGCTCTCAAGAAAACGCAATTGGAAAGATGACAAACAGTAGCTATAGCCTTAGTCCAAAGCTTTTAGAGTATCAGACTCATCTAGCATCGTCTCCGCCATGTCAACCAAAGGTGTCTGTTTCTTCCTTTCCACTATGCTATTTTTGCCGAGGGCGAGAGAGAAGAGAACGATGCTCTAAACCGACTCCACATAGAAACTCTCAAAGTACGAATTCTTGAACTCCGTACCATTATCACTGCATATAGCTCGTAATGCACCTGGGAGCTCAATAGATAACCTACAAACAAATCCCCTGAAGTGAGAAAAAATCTCATCCTTTGAGGCCATGAAAAATATCCAAGAATACCTTGAAAAATCATCAACGAGGCTGCCTAAATCTCCTATCTGAAAACACCTCACGCCGCTGATATCTACCTCGATGGAAGAAATGAGGAATATCTAGAGGACGGCGGAAAGACTGACCACGAGTAACTCCAAGACTAAAACTTGACTGAACAACATGAAAACTGAATCCTGGACACTGCCCAAAAACAGGTGACTCTCTAACCTGTCTAGAAGCAGTGTGTGCCTTAGGAGCACTCAGAGTCTAGGAATGACCCTGAATACCCCTAAGAGCGGCAACACGCTCACGCCTCGTAATCTTGGAGTGCCTAAAATAGAAATCTACTAGGTGACCATCCTTATTACAGAAGGTGCATCAATACTTCGCCTTGCTAGAGGTAGAAGTGACAGGAGAAACACCCTTCTACTTAAAAGTTCTATGGACAACCCCAGCAGAACTAAACATAGTGATACTCACCCTGGGAGCTACCATAATCTCTCCACTCTTAGAACCACACACAATGGTAGGAGGATGAGTTCTAGCGTGCTCCAAGTAGTCAAATCCTAGACCCTGATTAAATCTGCTGATTTTTGATTGGTCTAGAATGAGGTTTGGTTTTTTCTTGCCTCCTACAAACTTCTCGAGAGTGCTCATGAGATACTCACACTCCCGGAAGAGAGAGGCGCATGAAGAACAAGAGTGAGAGGAAGAAAAAGAACTAGAAAGAGAAGAAAAAACACCAGCACATTCATTTTTCACCCTCAACACGACTGCCTCAATCTTGAGGGCCTCGCAAGAAATGCAAGGAGCTTCTCTAATCCTATGGGCTTGGTCTTCTAACTTCTTCCTAAGCTCAATTTGGATTTTATCAAAATCCTCCTCAATCACAGAACAATGCAACCAACTCTTATATGACTTATCTAGTAAGTCCTTATCAAGTTTAGTACACTTGACATTTAAAGTTTCATTGTCAAGTTTTAGTTGCTTATAGCCCTCACATGAGCTGACAGGGTCCTTAGAAGCATGCATTTCAAGTTCATCGTTTCTAGAAGAAAGCTTCCTAAGGTGAGCACTCATGGCATCAATTTCAGCAAGTAACTTAGAGCAATTTGAGCAAGGAGTAGAGCGAGCATGAAGAAAACTAGCATCCAAAGAAGAAACATCAACAGAACAAGTGCTAGCATTCTTCGACCTAAGACTTTCAAGTTCAGTTTGCACACTATCATGCAAAGTCCTTAGGTTCTCTAGCTCCACAAGCAAAACATCACACAATATACAATCATCAATGACTCGGGAGGGAGAAGATCTAAGAGAAGCTAATTCCCGAGTCAAAGTACCTACTTCCTCCTCAAGCTCCATACACCTAACTCTAGCTCTAGCATGAAATTTTCTTAGCTTACAGAAGACTTCATTGAGTTGGTCGTAGGTTGGTACCTCGTCTGAGTCGCTGTAGAGCTCGGAGTCGCTGATGCTGTTGGCGTCTACATGAAGCACATGTTGGAGAAGTCATCGCCGCCTTTCTTCTCTTACGGATCATCCTCGCCTTCGTCACTCCATGTCTACGTGTCGGAGTGGCTAATGTCATCAAGGGTGGCGACGATGCGGTGGAAGAGCTTCTTGTTCTTTGAGAAGTTGCGGTACTTCTTCTCGTGCACTGACTCGTGAATTGGAGGCTTCTTGTTGTGGTTCTTGTCGGTGTAGTCATTCTTGTCAGAACCACCAGAGTCATTCTTGCCCTTCTCTAGCTTGGGACAGTTCGCTCGATTGTAGTTGAGGCCACCACATTCAAAGCAGGTGATCATGCCACCTCTCTTCCTCTTTCTCACCCTCTTGTATGCATGAGAATCTGCAACCTAAAAGAGTAAGCTTATTTTCTGGAAATTTTTTCAGCTGGTCATCGCTTAGCTCGCAAAGGGTGGAGAGAGAAAATCCAGTAGAAGAATCAAAAGAAGTTTCAATGAGATCAGTGACCAAGACCATCGACTGTGATTTTGTCTTGTGAGAGACCACATCGATCTCATGAGTCTTGAGTTAGGAATAAATCCCATCAAGAGTCAAGGTCAACAAGTCGGTAGTGTCCTTCATGGTGGTCACTTTCATCTTTCAAACACGAAGATCGAATGCGATCAGAAAATATCGAGCATTGTCTGAGTTAGGGTATGTGCAACTGATAGCTCAGAGATCTCTCAAAATCTTTGTGAAACGACCAAAACACTCATCAAGGCTCTCACCAGAATGTTGTTCAAATTTGTTATGTTTACGTTTGTGCTGATCAAGACCGTGCTTGTGGAGCTAGAGAACCTAAGGACTTTGCATGATAGTGTGCAAACTGAACTTGAAAGTCTTAGGTTGAAGAATGCCTCGGGAGGGAGAAGACCTAAGAGAAGCTAATTCCCGAGTCAAAGTACCTACTTCCTCCTCAAGCTCCATACACCTAACTCTAGCTCTAGCATGAAATTTTCTTAGCTTACAGAAGACTTCATTGAGTTGGTCGTAGGTTGGTACCTCGCCCGAGTCAGCCAGAGAGCTCTGAGTCGCTGATGTGTTGGCGTCTACATGAAGCACATCTTTGGAGAAGTCATCGCCGCCTTTCTTCGCTACGGATCATCTCGCCTTCGTACTCCATGTCTACGTGTTTGAGTGGCTAATGTCGTCGAGGGCGGCGACGATGCGGTGGAAGAGCTTCTTATTCTTTGAGAAGTTGCGGTACTTCTTCTCGTGCACTGACTCGTGAATTGGAGGCTTCTTGTTGTGGTTCTTGTCGGTGTAGTCATTCTTGTCAGAACCACCAGAGTCATTCTTGCCCTTCTCTAGCTTGGGACAGTTCGCTCGATTGTAGTTGAGGCCACCACATTCAAAGCAGGTGATCATGCCACCTCTCTTCCTCTTTCTCACCCTCTTGTATGCATGAGAATCTGCAACCTAAAAGAGTAAGCTTATTTTCTGGAAATTTTTTCAGCTGGTCATCGCTTAGCTCGCAAAAGGCGGAGAGAGAAAATCCAGTAGAAGAATCAAAAGAAGTTCCAATGAGATCAGTGACCAAGACCATCGACTGTGATTTTGTCTTGTGAGAGACCACGTCGATCTCATGAGTCTTGAGTTAGGAATAAATCCCATCAAGAGTCAAGGTCAACAAGTCGGTAGTGTCCTTCATGGTGGTCACTTTCATCTTTCAAACACGAAGATCGAATGCGATCAGAAAATATCGAGCATTGTCTAAGTTAGGGTATGTGCAACTGATAGCTCAGAGATCTCTCAAAATCTTTGTGAAACGACCAAAACACTCATCAAGGCTCTCACCAAAATGTTGTTCAAATTTGTTATATTCACGTTTGTCTGATTACATCTCACGGTCTTGATTTGGGTGATTGAGCCAAATCACAAAAGTCACTTTCAGAAAAGCAAATGCACAATTTTTAGAAACTATCTTCAATTGGAATAGGTGGTTGGTGGATTTTTGGTGCTCTAGAAATTTTAGAAATTTTTATTCCTATGAGAAAATATGTCCTAAAGAACTCCAACAAATATCACCTAAAAAATCCTTGTAGAAAAATCAACAAAAATTAAATATCGCAGACTATCAGGAACTTCGAGCAGAAAGTTTGGGGCTTGGTGTTCACCTCATGGCACCCAAACGGTGTGACCAGTGGACTCCAAATTTTTTCCATAGATGTATATGAGATTTACACACTTCTCTAATAAGAATCACTCAAAATAATTTTTATATATTTATAAAAATCAAAAACTGACTTCTACATAAAGAACAAGTTACGGACAGAGATGTAATTTGATAGAAAACTTTATCTCTAGTCTATCCCAGAGTGCAAAAGAGATGTAAAACCATATGAACACACTCAAGACATCCAAGATCAGTAGCATTAAGAAGGAGGGGAGGCAAATCTAAATTGTAAGAAAGTAAATTGCGATAAAGTAAATTGCTGGAATTTAAATGCTGATTTTAAGACATAAAGTAAATGCGTAATGTAAATTCAAGCATGAATGAAAAGATTTGTATTTCTGGAAGGAGGAGGTTTACAAAGCCTCACAACAAGGTGGGAAAAGCTCAAAGGAGCACAAAAACTTCTACAACCTTCAAGGGGAGGAGGCTACCCATCCAACCCTATTTATACTACTCTTGGGCTACCTACCACCCTTGATGAGTCCCCCAACCCTAGAGCACTCATCTAAGGGCTAGGATTAACCCACTCACACAGCCATGCAAGGGCGAACCCAAAACCCACACACATAACGGGTTTTCTTGCACGGTTTTCAAAGCATACTACCTAGACCCGCTAACCTATCAACTAGACCGCAATCCGACGGCCTTATTTGATCCACGCGACGTCTAGCTAGCATCTCCTCCTTTCCTTGTATCCTTGGCTTGTTTAGACTCTATCTCCGATCATCTTTCGGTGATCTCCCGACCGTATGTTCCTCCGACACTCCTCGCCTAGTCCTGGTCATCCTCCGCCTCACTATGATCTAGCAACGTCGCCCTGCAACCATCAGAGACAAGGAAAAACCTTTCACATAGTAATGCCCACAAAGATATTCAATGATTATCCCAAAATCATTAATCATAATTTCACTCAAAAGTCCGGGGCTACTGCCCCCAAGCCGATAGCACCAGGAAAAGCAACCAACACTCAAATTGTTTCAAATCGAAAATCCAATTTAAATCAAACTCAATTTCAAATCAAACCAAGCTCAAATCTAGTCAATTACTCATCACACACAAGTATAGACCTCCACATGGTCTTTCATAGCTTTTCTGCCGATTTGCGTTTTGTCGTTGCTATTTTCGTAAACTTGTTTAGGTGATTCATTTAGGGATTTTTTTCAAATAATATTATTTTAATGGAGAAATTGCAGAAGTGCACACCTGTCGCCGTTTCATTTGGCGACAGAGAGCTTGTCGCCATTTGAAACGGCGAGTCACTCTCTGTCGCCAAATGAAATGGCGACACAGCTTTATCGCCATTTCAAGTAACGACAGAGAGCTTGTCGCCCTCTCTATCGCCATTTCAAATGGCGACAAAGACCAACTTTAAAGCCGTGTGCGGCCTTCTCTGTGGCCATTCTGTCACTTGAGCCAGAGCTATTCCAGAAAGTGCGAGCATGAGAAGAATAAAGAAGAGGGAAGAAGAATAGAGGGAGGAGGTAGGGGAAGAAGAGGAGGAGGCAATCGGAAGAAGAGGAGGTGAAGAGAGAGAGGAGGCAAGGGGAAGAGGAGAAAGAGAGGGAGGAGGAAGGGGAAAAAATAGTGAAGAAATCTTCGTTTGTCAGGTAATAATTTTTTGTGCTTGTATTTAAATTGTAAATGTACGATCTAGTGACCAGATTAAATAGAATAGTAATAGTTGATCGATAGATGTCTTTGGAACCAATTTAATTAGGCTTGTAGAGTAATAATAGTCGTTTCATTAGATGACTTAGAGACAAATTTAATTAGGCGTGTAGAGTAATAATAGTTGTTTCACTAGATAACTTAGGGACTAATTTAAATAGGCGTGTAGAGTAATAATAGTTGATTGATTAGATAACTTAGGGACCAATTTAATTAGATTTGTTAATAAATAGTTCTGTGCAATATCAGTAGTTTTTTGATGCTCGGACTGTCGATCATTGTAATTAGGTCTGTACGTAATTAGTCTTGCAATGTAGTGTTAATTGTGTACGTGTTAAGAATTTTATGAAATACTTGACAGGTATAGATGAACAAGTGAAATTTAAAAATATACTACGGAGAAGGGGTTCCGCACATGGGTGTTAAAGGGGTAGATCTAAATCATTTTGCAAGTATTGAGGCTAGCTTGTTACGTGTTGGGGAGCATTCATGGGGCACAGTTATGAGATGGTTGTACCATATGTTCTCTTTGGACAGTGAATTGCATGATCAGAAGTTGCACGGAGTAGGTTGCTGGAGAATAGATTGCACGTACTGGGAGTTACTAGAACTGAGGTGGCCGAAGTCTTGGAGTTCGTATGTAAGAATTGCAATTGAGAAAGGATAGACATTAGTGTTGTTGGCACAAGCATTTGATAAGGCCAATATCGGCCATGCGATGCAGCAGGAGGTTGTTGGTGAAGAACCGGAGAAAGTTGGAGAGAGCAGCAGTAGTAGAGAAGGCTTAGTAAGGCATGATGAAGGTTCAGGGTAGCACGAAGTGCAAGGTGACGTAGCTGATGTATTGCAGAGGTTCAAGAAGTAATGGGTGTGGTAGACGAAGGAGAAAACATTGAATTGGTGGTACAAGCAATGGACGTAGAGAGTCAAGACTATGCGGCTTTAAGTAATGATGAAGACGATGAAGAGTCATTCCCTGCGGAGTGGAACGAGTGTAAGTTCGATAGGTTGGTGGTCAACAATGGCGAACACTTCGCTTGGGAGTATAATTGGAATGAAGTGAGGCAAGGTGCGATTTACAAGAACAAGGGTGAGGTTCAGGAAGTAGTAATAGCATGGACAATGTCGCTGTGCAGAACCTTCAAGGTTGCAAAGTCCGATCAGCAGGTGTATGATGTCAGATGCCAGATGGAGGGTTACCCGTGGCATATCCATGCATACCAGCCTAAGTGGCATACCATCTGGAGGTGTTCTATAGTCGTCCCACACACATGCGTGCTAACGGAGTCCACGCTGTCCCACCTAAACATATCATCAGGCTTTTTTGCCAATGCAACATACGGAGAGAATGTGGGCAACCTGGATTTGGAGTCACATGCCATAATACTCATAATAGAGCAGAGATTTTAGTACACCATAAGCTACGCAAAGGCATGGAGAGCAAAGCAGAAGACATTGGAAGCAAGGTTTAAGACGCGTCTGAAGACTCCTACCGGAATCGCAGTTTATTTGGTGATAAGGACGAAATCACGAACATATGTGGACATTTGTGAGCATCCATCGGAGCGCTTTCTTGGGAAGATGGTTTTGAAGCGGGCATTCTTTGCTTTCGGTGCATGCATCAACGCGTTTAGGCATTGTTGTCTATTGTTATATGTGGACGAAACATTTCTGACTGGTAAATACAAAGGGTAGATATTGATTCTGAAGGAACGAGTTGGCCTAGAGGGGGGGTGAATAGGCAACTCTTCAAATTTTAACTCTTGATTACAGTTAACTATTCTATGTGAGCGAATGAGTTAATGTCAGATTGCAACAAAATTGACAGTAAACAGAAATAACAGCGAAAGCAATTCAATATAAAGTAAGGAGCAGAGGAAGACAAATATTTATCCCGTGGTTCAGAGCACTCCTCCTACTCCACGTTGAAGCACTTCTCTCGAAGTATTGCTTCACCACAGCTAGCCGCAGTAGCTATGGTTCTCACTCGGGTAGCTCTTTCACCACTCAAGTGAGGTGAGCTACAAACCCTTCACAAACAAAAGTGGCCTTCCACAATCTTCTTGGACAGGTCGCACTTTTCACCTCCTCCAAGCTGTCTAGGATCACTGAGATCCAAGAGTAATAAACTTGCACAAGTTCTGTCTCTTGGTTCACTCGCAAACTGAAAACTAGACTCAAGCTTGGACCTAAACACTTAGAAGAAATAAGGTTTTTTAGTTTCAGAGTGAAGAACAGACTCCATGCTATGAATGAGAGCTCTTTTAATGCTAAAATGTGAAGGAGTTCATAAAGTTCTATGGTAGATGGCTCAGGCAATGCTTTTATAGGAGTTCTAATGAAAAATAGCCGTTATACCTACCACAGTGACCGTTGTACGTGTCAGAGTGTCAAATTTCAGCTAAAGACACGTTTACAGTGAACAGAAAACTTAAGTTAGCGATACTGATCATGTTTGTGACGGACTAAAAACAGAGGTTTATGACGGACAGAAAATTTAGTCCGTCATACAAGTGAAGCGTAGCAGGTTTGGTCCGTCAGAGCACAAGGAGGACCACATGTATGGTGGACCAAAAGATTTTGTCCGTCATAGATGGGTCGCAATGCAAGTCAGAGCTAATGATCAATTTTAATAAAAAAAAGTTTAAATCAAAGGATTTGAGATTTGATGAAGACTAACCCTTGAACTTGACACATTAGGTCTTTTATAAGATCAACTTTCATAAATGAAGTATATCTTTGATCATGGATTAAAAGACTGAACGTCAAAGTTTGGTCTGACAGATAAATTTGATATTTTGAATGTATGCCAGACAAAACTTCAGGTTTGGAAGTGCACGTGTATACCGGACCAAAAATTTAGTCCGTCATAGATGGGTAAGCTGAGATACTTTAATCAGACGAACATAAGTGTATGGCGGGCTAAAAATTTAGTCCATCATAGATGGGTAAGCTGGGTTCACTAATTCTTTGAAGAAGTTTTCACTACGGACTAGAGCAAATTTGAACAAGAGTTTTGGTCCGATGAAAACAAATAGAATTTAATAAAAAGAGTGGACTAAAGATTATGTAGATGATGGACATGATTGACCTTGATTTGTGATAAGAACTTTGGCTAGACTGTGACAGACTTGGAAATGACCAATTGAACATTGGTCCGTCACCAACCTTGGACACAAAGTAGGACATTTGATTTTGGTTCAAAGATCAGAAAGACTAAGATATCTAACTCCAAGAATTCTAGTTATGTTTTAGCCTTATGAACCAAACCATCAACTTGTGCAAAGTCCCTCTTTATAGTACAGCCAACACGAAACAATAATCCTAGCTATTTGACTTGAATCAACTCCCAAGTCATAAATTAAAAACAAGATACCTTAATCTTGGTAGTTCAGCTTGCTCCATTTCTGATTTCAGCACACATTCTTTATGGTTGGAAGAATTATTAAGTCGGTCATTGTCGTGCCCCGAATTCCCACGGATTCGGACACTCTGTGTATGCCGTACTAGTCCAGGATCACGCTAGTACACACAGGATAAACAGGTTGAAGTACCACAATCATACACAGCGGAAATAAATAATAAGTACTTCAAGCATTAATAGTAACGAGTTACATGGCCTTATGGCCACCTTACAATACTTTGCCAGCAGGCGATAAATATCATCGATATCAAGTTCATTCAATGAAGCAAAATACGATAGCGGGACCCTTCTTAACCACAGAGCTCGAGTGCGGCCCAACCCTTAGTCCTCCCGGCCTTCAATGAACTCCTCCTCCCAAGCCTGGTACGGCTTCATCTTCTCGAGGTTTTTGTCGATGCAAGGGTGAGTATACAACATACTCAACAAGTCATGCACAATGCTGAGACTATTACTATATGCAAGGCTTATTCCAAGGAAAGGCTTAATTGGTTATTTTGCATAAAGCAAAGATTTCTTTTGATAGGTAGTCCTATTAGATTAAAAGCAAGAAGATCAATAATATTTAATAATTAATTTCTCAATTCTTTTCCAAGAGTTTGGCACTGACCCTAATTTCATTCACACTGACTTTTTGGCACACGACCACCCATTCCACATTTTCATTTTTGAAAATCTAACCCTTATTTGTAATCACCGAGCAATGTCCAATACCGCGGACACGGCTATTCAATAGATTCACACACACACTGCAGAGGTCAGACACTTTACCCACAGATACTGATGCTCACCACACAAAGCGATTGATTGTAACAAAGTCTTTCAGAGACTAACACTTAGCGATGATCCTCTCCAAGATTGCCTTCCTAACACTCCCCACACAGAGCCGAGTTTAGAACAGGCACATACTGCTAGATGGGTACCAAGCCGCAAAGACAGTACGCTCCCCGTCTGGTTACATTTTTGGTGTAGCTGTCACCCCGAGGTATCAAAGGAAAGATATTAGAAACCTACTTAACTAGGTCCGCCCCATTCGCATAAGTGGTTGTACACGGAACTCAGCTCAAAGGCTCGCAAGGTTAAGTCCTTAATTGTCCGGGCAAGACAACCATTTTATACATCTCGCACACAGCCTTCACAATCTTTTCATACATCCCATTGCCACACAGCCCACACGCACGAAGCCTTCTTGCCACTTGCCCTGCTCAAATCATTTTCCCACCCCACTTTATACTTAAGCAACACATGCCATTTTCCACATCGGTTCATGAATAGCACCACATAGGTCACTATCCCAGCCCAATTCATGACATCATCGCATTTTCCAAAATCGTTCCATAATCGTTTAGTCAATATTCATTTGATATTTGAAAGTCATTCCACGATACAAGCAGGCTAAGCGGACTAATCACGGTCTAGCCTCCCGTGTTGGCATCATATTAGCATCCAACATATTTAAGCATCTTAGGGTGAACAAGGTTTCGGGCATATAAACATTTATAATCAAGGTGGCATAACAAGTTTGGCTTTTAACTACCATTTCCCAATTTAATCAATAGTGGTTGTACTTAACATAGCATGCAATATGGAAATCAAAATATACTTTTAAAACTAGGCGCAACATGGTCAAAGCACGACTTGCCTTTGAAGAGGAGTTGGTTCAGTCGAGGTTCTCGCGACGGGTCCTCAAACTCTCCTCGATTTAATTCCGCAACTTGGAGTCTACTAAAGTACAAGCAAACACACAATAAATATATAATACAGACAGCAAGATAAATTCTAAAAATAAAATAAAAATCACCATTAAATAGTTCACATTTTTACAAATTTTTGGGCACTGGAATCACCCAAATCCGAGTTAAACGCATAAAATTATAGCATTTTTAAGTTTGCTGAAATTCAAATAAATAATAACCGAATTATTCTATTTAATTTCCTACTGAAAATCCGGATTAATTCTCATGGCGACACGTGTCAACACCGGAGTTAACCACGCCGCCGTCATCCGACGAAGCGGGCCCTCGGTGACGCGTCGGCCGACGTCAATAACCCGGTCACACGCCGACAAGCGAGCCCATGAACGCCTTACGGCCCCACATGTCGGCGGACGGACACGCTGTCATGAAGCATCCACCACGTCTTCACGCTGCTTCCGATCGAGATTCAATCTAACGGCGCCAAGACTAACCGAAGCGGTTCACTATTAACGGGCCTACGTGGCGTTATTTTGGGCGTCCGGCGGAGATCCGACGGCCGAGGTGAGTCGCGGTTCAAGAAGAGGCGCGGCGTTGGTCACCGGACTTGGAGAAGATGACACGGCGACGGCGTTTCCGTGTGTCTCCGGCCGGAAGAAGTGGCGCAGAAGATGCGGCTCGCCACGAGGAACTCGGGAAGGTCTTCATTGCGGCGGGAACGCATGAACACGGCGGGCACAAATAAAACCAAACGGGAAGAGGGTGAACTACGGCGAGCTCCCGAGAGGGCTACGGTGGACGAGAGCTAACGAGCGAGAGGGGGAAATGAGCGGGGTGAAGTGCTGCACACGCCGGCCTATTTCACTCGCTCGGACAGCCTCGAGACGCCAAGAAATCTCGACACGATTCTGCATGCTAATGGCGACAATGCCAAGGCCGACACGCTTCGTCCCCGAGACCGATCGGTCCCATCAGCCGTCTGATGGCGCTAAACGGCGGCGATTAGGGTTTGGCGCCAAGATGATGTTGGGCTCACCGACATCAGAGCTGGAATTACTCGGATTTTCTCAATAAAAATAATTCGAGAAAATAAAAGTAATTATTTAGGGCTCTAAAATACCCAAAAATTCTAGAAAAATTCAGAGAAAATATTTTAAGATATTTAGAGCTTGAATAAAATATTTTCATTTATTTTTGATAAATACTTTTTCTCGATATTGAATAATTAAGAGAAGGGTAGTTTAAATAAATGTTAATTAAATCCAATAAATCCCCAAAAATTCAGATAAATTCAATAAAATGCAATTAAATGAAAATAAAGGTTGGGTAATTCATAAAAATTCGAATAACTCCAAAATTTAAAATCGGGTCAAAATTGGGACGCTACAAACCTACCCCCTTAATGTAATCTCGCCCCGAGATTCAAGGCTAACTAGAGAATAGGTTCGGAATTCCTTTTCAGATCTTCCTCTCGCTCCTGTGTGGCCTCACTTTACGTGTGGTTGCTCCAATCGAACTCTGCAGAAACGAGTTGTCTTGCTTCCGGTTTTCCGATCCATTGTGTCCGAATTTTATCTACCGCTCTTTGTAAGTCAAGTCTTCCGTAGTTCAACTTCTCCTAATGACGTTTGCTCTTCAGAATTCAAGACACTTCTTGAGTTGCGATACATGAAAAACATTGTGCACTCGCTAGCTTAATCGTGGTAACTCCAATTGATATGCGATTTCGCTTACGCCTTCGCTTATGATCTTGAACGGTCCTACATATCTTGGCTAAGTTTACCCTTTTGTGAAATCTCTGGACTCCTTCGGGCGAACTCGAGATACACATAATCTTCCTGCTCAAAACTCAAATCTCTACGGCGATTGTGCAGATAACTCTTCCATCTTTGATTGCGCAATCTTTAATCTTTCTCGATCGGTGCTATTTGCTCTTGACTTCTTGAAGTATGTCGGGTCCGAAGACGCGACGCCACCCGCCTCATTCCAATTTAACGGTGTCCTACATGGTCGACCATACAAGGCTTCAAAAGGTGACATCTGAAGACTTGCTCGATAACTGTTGTTGTAACTAAACTCGTGATATGGCAAACATTTGTCCTAAGTCGACGATATGCTAACGCACAAGCTCTCAACATATCTTCCAATATCTGGTTGACTCTTTCAGTCTGCCCATCTGTCTGCGGGTGATATGCTGTACTGAAGTTCAAACGGGTGCCCATGGCTGTATGCAATTTATCCCAAAACCTTGAGGTAAATTGGGTACCTCTATCCGATACTATTTTCTTCGGCACTCCATGTAAGCAAACGATCCTTGCCATGTATAGCTCAGCTAACTTATCTCCTGAATAGGTTGTCTTTACTGGTATGAAATGCGCGGACTTAGTCAATCGATCCACGATGACCCATATGGAGTCATAACCTCCTTGCGTCCTTGGTAATCCGGTAATGAAATCCATTCCGATTTCTTCCCATTTCCACTCTGGTATTTTCGGTGGCAGCGATCCCCTTTGGTCTCGATGCATAGCTTTGACTTCACGGCATACATCACACAATGCTACGTGTTCAAGAACTCTCTCTTCATATTCGCCACCGTAACCGCTTTTTAAATCTTGATACATTTTGCACTCCTCGGTGAATCGAATACTTGAGTCATGAGCTTCCTCCAATATTAATCGCTTTAATTCCTTTTTGTTGGGTACACAAATCGTTCCTTCATCCATAATGTGCCTTGTTCGCCTAGCTTAAAATCTTTTGCTTGGCCTTCCTCCATCTTGGCCTTGATCCGCTTGACCTTCTCATCATCCTTCCGACCTTCTCTAATCTGATCTTCCAAGATAGGCTTTACTTCTAATGCGACTCTGAATCCTTCCTAACAACTTCCAATTTCAATCTCTCAAGATCCTGCACGCTTCTCCTCGCTTTTTCCACTTTCGAACTGAGACCATGACCTTTCCGACTCAGGGCATCAGCCACTACATTAGCCTTGCCTGGATGATAATGAATACCCATGTTGTAATCCTTGATCAGCTCTAACCACCTCCTTTGTCTCATGTTTAGGTCAGATTGGGTGAAAATGTATTTAAGACTTTTATGGTCTGTATACACCTCACACCTATTACCAATAAGATAGTGACGCCATATCTTCAGGGCATGCACTACAGCTGCTAACTCTAAATCGTGCGTCGGGTAATTCCCTTCATGTGGCCTTAATTGCCTTGATGCATAGGCTACTACCTTTCCATTTTGCATTAACACACATCCGAGTCCTTGGCGTGATGCATCACAGTAGATATCGAAACTCTGATGCACATCTGGTTGCACTAACACTGGTGCTGATGTCAGTCTTTTCTTCAATTCTTGGAAACTCTTCTCACAATCCGGTGTCCAAACAAATTTCTTCTCTTTCTTTAACAATTGCGTAATTGGCCTAGCAATTGTCGAGAATCCTTCTATAAATCGGCGGTAATAACCAGCCATTCCAAGGAAACTCCGAACTTGCGAAACTGTCCTGGGCGACTCCCAATGTAGCACTGTCTCAACCTTGCTTGGGTCCATCAGAACTCCTTGGCGGTCATGACATGCCCTAAGAAATCTACCTTACTCTTCCGTAAATCGCATTTACTAAACTTTGCATACAACCGTTGTTCTTTAGCTTTTCCAACACTAATCTCAAATGTTGGGCGGTTCTTCATCCGTCCTTGAATAAACCAATATATCATCTATGAACACGACCACAAATTTATCCAGTATTCCATAAATACTTTATTCATCAAGTTCATGAAGTATGCGGCGATTTGTCAATCCAAATGACATAACGGTGAACTCATAATGTCCATATCTTGAGGAAAATGCGGTCTTGGGTATGTCTTCTGTCTTGATTCTCAACTGGTGATATCCTGACCTAAGGTCGATCTTGGAGAATACTCCTGCTCCTCTTAATTGATCGAAAAGATCATCGATTCGGGGCAATGGGTATTTATTCTTTATCGTCACTTCGTTAAGTGCGCGATAGTCTATACACATCCGGAAACTTCCGTCTTTCTTCTTAACGAATAGAACCGGTGCTCCCCATGGTGACGAGCTCGGTCTGATGAATCCTTTTTCCAACAACTCCTCAATTTGCTTCTTCATTTCTACCAACTCTTCGGTAGACATCCGATATGGCCTCTTTGCTATCGGTCTTTGCTCTGTACTAAGTCAATTACTGAACTCTATGTCTCCGCTCGTGGCATTCCCTGTAATTCCTCGGGAAAACATCCGGTATTCATCGACCCTTTGGTACATCCTTTATCTTGACGGTCTCCAGATTATTCACTAGCATCTGTCCTCCTCGAATCGCCATCGCTTGAAATTCCACCTTTCTACCTTCGTGGCTCTCAATAGACACAACTCTCCGTCCACGCCTAATACTGACCTTATGCTTAGTCAATCAATCCATTCCCGTGATAACATCCAGGTTTGGGTATCTAGTATAATAAGGTTCGCTAGGAACTCTACTCCTTTTATTAATAACTTAACTCCAGAACATCCGACCTTAGAACGGAGTTCGGATCCAGGGGATTGAACTAGGAGTGTACTTTTAAGATTAACCACATCCAGATCATTTGTCATGGCAAAATCTCGAGAAACGAACTAACGCGAAGCTCCCTGAATCAAATAGTAATCTAGTGGCGGCCGAGTTGACTAAGAACTTACCAAGCACGACGCCCAGAAGCGCTCGACTTCGTCATGAAATGTGATTGATCCGGCCGAGTGAATGCTCGGTGTAGCTCCGGTGGTGCAGTCCTCGCTTCCTCCTTGGTTAGGGGTCTTGGCTCGGGTGCTCCCTAGATTGAAGCGTACTGGTGTCACGCCTCCTTTCTTTGGGCACGCATTGGCGAAATGCCCCATCTCGTTGCAGTTGTAGCAGCGCCTCCCTGCCATTTGCTGATTTCCACTATTCTGATTAACAACCTTGAGTGGGGTCTGAGGGGTTTGTCCGACTCGTCTTGGCATTGGTGGCGGCGTCGACATTGCTCGGCTGGAATCGTGAATTGTCAGTATCATTCTCATTTTCTGATGACCCTGACGTCCTCCCTGTTGTGCCATGCGGCGTTTACGGTTATCGTCGAGTTCTTTGCGCTTGTCTTCCAAAGATGAGCGCCTTTGTTTATTCTTGGAAATCCGGAAGGTGTGGGTAATCACCCCACCAGTAAACTGGTGTTAAGTCCCTTCAGAAACAGGGATCGCTTTTGTTTTGTCTGTTGCTCGCTCTTCGAGCGTAGCGTGTAACCGAGTGAATTTATTCAGATAATCGCCACCGCTCGCCTCCTTGCTTCAAAGCCGCTGAATTCCTCCTTTTTCAGCTCCATAATACCCTCCCGGCACATGGTATTGACGAAAGCTAGGTGAATTCTTCCCAAGTAATCCTGCGGGTTCTCTGCGATGCGCAATAGTTTTCCCACCATTCATGGCATGTTCCTCAAGTTGGTGAGAGGCATAAAGCACCCTCGCTTCCTTCACATTGCGTGATATGCAATTTCCTTTCGATGGTTCTAACCAATCATCCGCCTCTAGCGGTGGCATTGCTCGAGAAAGTTTCATGGTCGTGTCCTCATAAATTCGCATAATCTTGAGTACGGACGTGGCCCATTGTTCACGGCTTGATTGTTAGCGACGGCCCGAGTGCCGAAGTTGTTAATCGTTGTCATCATTGTTTGCATTAAGCGTGGTTCTGGCTGCAAGGAATGCTCCGAGATTCTCGTGATATCTATTGGCGGTGCTTTGCTGGGTGTGGCGCACCATTCGACTACCTCGGGCGTGAACCATCGCCTCCGCCCATTGTTGCAGTGTTCACCATCTGTTGATTGCTTGGTGGTTTAGAGATAAGGGGAAAAGAATAGGCAAGTATAGGAACTTATACGGGAAACAGTGTAACTTAAATAGAACCATAAAACTTCCAAGCTTAATAGTAATAGGTATGGTTGCTTACATAGTCTAGGACTATGCAACCACAAAATCACCAATCACATCATCACATCAATAGTTCATTACAACATCGCATACTAAGGTTCGAAATAAAGACGCGACTCAAAACAATCGAGTCTCGACGCAAAAGCCGACACTACAACTCGACAAATCATCACTCATCGAGCCAACCCCCGCGGCTCGCCGATCACGAACCGGCGGGTGAGTGGCATCGGGCAACCGATCCCCATGCCCTCCCCACGGTGCAGGTGAGGGGCACCTCCGGCCAGCTGCCTGGCTCCTCCGGCTCGCTCGTCGCTCGCCGAGCTCCATGACGGCGTCGGCTCTCCGTGGTCAGAGGGCCTCCTCCAACTCGCGATCCTCCGGACAGGCGTGCATGCGGGTCTCTCGTAAGGCCTCCTCGGTCTCCTCCGAACGCTGTACACGCTCAAGCTCCGTGAGTCGTGGCGCCCATCACCTCCTCCGAAAGCAATGGGCGAACGACCTGTGCACGACGGCGGGCGCTCGTCCTCCAGTCCAAGCGGGCTGTAGGGTCCACCAGCGCGCGGTGCACACGGAAGGCGTATCCCGGCTCAAGTCGTGGTCCTCGCTGATCCGGCCAGCGCAACTCGGGCACACCTCAGATGCCCGCCAGAGCTGGCTCGCTTCACCGCGAGGCGAGCGACGACTAGCACGAAGCGTGCTCGAGCGCATAAGGTCGAGTCGTCTCCCATCCACGAGCGATCCCGCTGACTATCCAAAGGGACTTGTAGAGTGGTCGGCCGAAGCCTCCCAACACGGAGCATCCTCGAGAGCCCGCAACAGTAGCCACCGTGGACGCTCTCCAAAGGAGTGAACTATCCGCATCTGCCAAAGCAACGCGTCAGAACAACAAATTTTAAAGAACACGAAAGTAATAGCAAAAATACAGCAGAGGTATGAAGTAAAGAAGAAGAGATGAGTCAAGATTTCATTGATTATTCTTGTCCAGATTTTATTCTTTAGAAATTACTTTGGACTCCATTAAAACGGCCAGTCTAACTAGGGTCAAGTCCCTGACAAATAATGGCTCGATACCATCCTGTCGTGCCCGAATTCCCACGGATTCGGACACTCTGGTATGCCGTACTAGTCCAGATCACGCTTAGTACACACAGATAAACAAAGTTGAAGTACCACAATCATACACAATGAAATAAATAATAAGTACTTCAAGCATTAATAGTAACGAGTTACATGGCCTTATGGCCACCTTACAATACTTAGCAGAGGCGATAAATATCATCAAGATATCAAGTTCATTCAATGAAGCAAAATACGATAGCGGACCCTTCTTAACCACAAAGCATCGAGTGCGGCCCAACCCCTTAGTCCTCCCGGCCTTCAATGAACTCCTCCTCCCAAGCCGTACGGCTTCATCTTCCGAGGTTTTTGTCGATGCAAGGGTGAGTATACAACATACTCAACAAGTCATGCACAATGCGACTATTACTATATGCAAGGCTTATTCCAAGGAAAGGCTTAATTGGTTATTTTGCATAAAGCAAAGATTTCTTTTGATAGGTAGTCCTATTAGATTAAAAGCAAGAAGATCAATAATATTTAATAATTAATTTCTCAATTCTTTTCCAAGAGTTTGGCACATGATTTCTAATTTCATTCACACACTTTTTGGCACTGACCACCCATTCCACATTTTCATTTTGAAAATCTAACCCTTGATCAGTAATCAATGAGCAATGTCCAATACATGCGGACACGGCTATTCAATAGATTCACACACACACTCGCAGAGGTCAGACACTTTACCCACAGGATACTGATCGTTCACCACAAAGCGATTGATTGTAACAAAGTCTTTCAGAGACTAACACTTAGCCAATGATCCTCTCAAGATTGCCTTCCTAACACTCCCCTCACACGAGCCGTAGTTTAGAACAGCACATACCGCTAGATGGGTACCAAGCCGCAAAGCAGTACGCTCCCCTCTGACGGTTACATTTTTGTGTAATCACACCCCGAGGTATCAAAGGAAAGATATTAGAAACCTACTTAACTAGGTCCGCCCCATTCCGCATAAGTGGTTGTACACGAACTCAGCTCAAAGGCTCGCAAGGTTAAGTCCTTAATTGTCCCTGCAAGACAACCATTTTATACATCTCGCACACACCTTCACAATCTTTTCATACATCCCATTGCCACATTGGCCCACCGCACGAAGCCTTCTTGCCACTTGCCCTGCTCAAATCATTTTCCCACCCCACTTTATACTTAAGCAACACATGCCATTTTCCACATCGGTTCATGAATAGCACCACACGTGTCACTATCCGGCCCAATTCATGACATCATCGCATTTTCCAAAATGCGTTCCATAATCGTTTAGTCAATATTCATTTGATATTTGAAAGTCATTCCACGCATACAAGCAGGCTAAGCAGCTAATCACGGTCTAGCCTCCCGTGTTGGCATCATATTAGCATCCAACATATTTAAGCATCTTAGGGTGAACAAGGTTTCAGGGCATATAAACATTTATAATCAAGGTGGCATAACAAGTTTGGCTTTTAACTACCATTTCCCAATTTAATCAATAGTGGTTGTACTTAACATAGCATGCAATATGGAAATCAAAATATACTTTTAAAACTAGGCGCAACATGGTCAAAGCACGACTTGCCTTCGAAGAGGAGTTGGTTCTGGTCGAGGTTCTGCGACGGGTCCTCAAACTCTCCTCGACGAATTCCGGCAACTCTGAGTCTACTGCATAAGCAAACACACAATAAATATATAATACAGACAGCAAGATAAATTCTAAAAATAAAATAAAATCACCATTAAATAGTTCACATTTTTACAAATTTTTGGGCACTGGAATCACCCAAACCGAGTTAAAACATAAAAGTTATAGCATTTTTAAGTTTGCTGAAATTCAAATAAATAATAACCGAATTATTCTATTTAATTTCCTACTGAAAATCCGGATTAATTCTCATGGCGACACGTGTCAACACCGAGTTAACCACGCCGCTTGGTCATCGACGAAGCGGGCCTCGGGTGACGTCGGGCCGACGTCGGCGAACCCGGTCACACGCAAACAAGCGAGCCCATGAACAACTTGCCCGGCCCCACATGTCGCTGGCGGACCGCGTCATGAAGCATCCGAACCACGTCTCACGCGCTGTTTCGATCGAGGATTCGAATCTAACGGCGCAAGACTAACCGAAGCGGTTCATCGTTAACGGCCTACGTGGCGTTACATTTTGGGCGTCCGATGGAGATCCGACGGCCGAGGTGAGTCGCGAAGTTCAAGAAGAGGCGGCGGCTGGTCACCGGACTTGGAGAAGATGACACGGCGACGGCGCTTCCGTGTGTCTCCCGGCCGGAAGAAGTGGCGCGAAGATGCGGCTCGTCACGAGGAACTTCGGGAAGGTCTCTTTACCGCGCGGGAACTATGAGAACCAAGGCACAAATAAAAACCAAACGGGAAGAGGGTGAACTCGGCGAGCTCCGAGAGGGCTACGGTGGACGAGAGCTAACGAGCGAGAGGGGAAATGAGCGGCGTGAAGTGCTGCACACGCCGCCTATTTCACTCGCTCGGATAGCCTCGAGACGCGAAGAAATCCTCGACACGATCTGCGCATGCCAATGGCGACAATGGCCACGACACGCCGTCCGAGACCGTCGGTCCCATCGCGCCGTCCGATCGCGATCCAATGGCGCGAAAACGGCGGCGATTAGGGTTTCGGCGCCAGACACGTTGTTGGGCTCGCCCGATCATCAGAGTAGGAATTACTCGGATTTTCTCAATAAAAATAATTCGTAAAATAAAAGTAATTATTTAGGGCTCTAAAAATATTCAAAAATTCTAGAAAAAATTCCAAAAAATATTTTAAGATATTTAGAGCTTGAATAAAATATTTTCATTTATTTTTGATAAATACTTTTTCTGATATTGAATAATTAAGAGAAGGGTAGTTTAAATAAATGTTAATTAAATCCAATAAATCCCCAAAAATTCAGATAAATTCAATAAAATGCAATTAAATGAAAATAAAGGTTGGGTAATTCATAAAAATTCGAATAACTCCAAAATTTAAAATCGGGTCAAAATTCGGGACGTTACAAACCAACACCAAAACCAATTAGCAACGAATGATAAAAATTGAGGGGGCCTAGATGCTATCAATCTCCCCCTTTTTGGTGATTGATGACAACATACCTTTCTAGTTAATACTTTCTCAAAGTTTTCTGCAAAACGAAGTCAGCTTGACAGAGTATAAATGGATATTTGAAGATGCATGTGCTCCCCCTCAATAAGTGCATGAACAGTACTTATAACAGTTATGGTATTTTTGGACTATATTAGATCCTTAACATTTAATTTTCAGAATTCTTATAGATAGCAGATTTCAGATCATTAAAAGTTTGAGCATCTATTAATCTTGGTAATGTACAATAGCATAAGTTTTACTGGACTAGAGCATTAGATTAAGTATCAGAGTAATACTAGGAATAGCAGACAAGCAATACCAACTAGTATTATCAAGGAGGATATCAGAGCACAGCAACTATACTTCAGATAACTCAAATATCATTTTTTGTCATAAAAAGTTCAGAATAATATCAGAGCAAAGTGATATAAGTGACAAAAATTTAGCAATATCAGAGCACAAGAGACTTCATAGCCCATAGCATAATTTACAACATATAGAATAGCTATTCTGATAATACAAAAGTTCAGCCTACAGTCAATCTAGAAACTAGAAAATTCTCCCCCTTTGGCATCAAATTCCAAAAAGGGTGCTATTTGCGCCTTGAAAAGGTTCTCTTGAGCTGACCAAAAACAGAACTTTTTCTGGGCGGCGACACGATCTTCACATCATCATCATCATCAGAATGTTCTGACTGTGCTTGAGCTAGTTGAGTTGGTACTTGAGCCATTGCTTGATCATGCCAGCTTGGATAGTTTGGATCTCCAGGTTGAAGAGCCAAGTTATGAACATCATATTGCAGCTGGTTCAGAGAATCATTCATATTTTCTATCGACATGGTGATGCCAAGTAGTTCCTCAAGCTGATGTCTGGCAAGATGATCATAATCAAGAAAAGCTTCCTCAGCAAACTCCTTAAAAATTTCTTGGTCCCTTTTGATACCAAACAGTTTACTTTCTTCTGATGTACGTGCAGCTTCAATTTGATTTCTCAGGAGCTTGTGATTTGTATCCAGTTTCTGATTCATGTCATATAATCTGTTTCTGATCAGGTTCTGATTTGTGCCAAGCTGAGTAACCCAGTTTTTCAAATCCCCAAATCTGGCAAAGGATCCATTTCTGAAATTGACTTGCTCTTCATATTGTTTCCTCATTTGTTCTTGAGCTTGCTCATTATACAGTTAAAATGCTCTCATCTGTTCTTCATGCCTCTGAGCTGCTAACTGTTGATCATTAAGATATGCAGCTTGAAAACCCCTTTGATCAGCATAATACTGCTGCTCAAAAGATGTAAACCATGAAGGCTGAGAATCAGTGGTGTTTTCTGGAGCTTGATAAGATTCTTGTTGCCCTTGCTCATGATGTGAATGGACAGACTGATGTGGATAGTCAAACAGATTGTCCCAACCAGGAAAAGTGTTCCTCTGATCATGGTCTGGGTGTACTGCTTGAGGAGGATAGTAAGGTTCAAAAACTTGTGGCACTCCAGATCCTCCAGCCTCATAATCATGGGCACCAGGCCCAAAACTCTGATCTTGCATGAATCTTGCTGCTGTTGCTAGTTCTTGAAGATGATTAATTTGTTGTTCTTCATTAAAGGATTGTGCAACTGAGCCTGACATGACTTCAGTTGCAGCATCATCCACTAGCCTTTGATCATACCATGAGTTACGACTATCCATTATTTCTGTGGGTTCTGGAGAGTGGACTGAAACTTGAATACCAGCCCTTGGAGAGTGACCATGACTTGGAGTTCTACTCTTGTGTCCACTTTGAGCACTAGGCTCTTTTCCAGATTTACTTTTCCCAGTATTTTGAGCACTAGTCTCCTTTCCAGATTCTCTTTTGCTGACATTTTGTGCACTAGGCTCTTTTCCAGATTTGTTTGTGTGTATACTGCGAGCACTAGGCTCTCTTTTATTTCCAGACTTGTTTCTGCTTGAACTTTGGTGATTGTGGTCTGAAGGCAGTTGTCTGTGGCTTGAGCTTCTTGGTGTCTGCATAAGCGCTCAAGGATGATTCTTTGCTAAGTGAGTGATAACTGCCATAAGACTCATAGTGATCACTCCCACTGTTATGAGTCTGAGAGTGTTCACTCTGACTATTATTGCTAAAGTCATCTTCAGTTTCATCATCTGGCTCCTCTTCTTCTGAGGAACCATATTCAAGAGCTAATTCCTTACTTGGTTCATCCATTTCTTCTTCTTGATTATGGTGCACTGGTTCTTCTTCTTCGACAGGCTGATTTTCTTGTAACCTTTGTAGAAATCCAGTGACCCTCAGATTCTATCCAGTTGACTTGTGCATATTATATTTCTTTGGAAGGCACTTAAAGTCTCTTTTCATTTCATTTTGAGAGATAATTCCTTGTGCCAACAGAACTTGAGTGACTTGCTGAGCAAAAGGCAGGGAACTACTCATTTTTCTGTAGACAGCCTCTTCCATTTCCCCAAAAATATAATCTACTAGATCAATGGGTTGTCTTGAGAGTATTAGGTGCAGCAACCAAGCTAGGGTTGGGGGCACACCTTCTCTGTATCCTGATCTTGGAAATATGGTGTGCCTTAAGACAAGCAGCAACACTTTTGCTTCTTCAGACAAGCAAGAGGCTCTATTTGCATTGAAATCAGCACTTGTGATGTCCTCGTAGATGTGGGAAGATACTTGTAGATCAGGCATGTCACCATTTAATCTCCATCTTTGACATGGATACATCTTTTCAAAAACTCTGGTTCTATTTACTAATGGACTTGAAGCTCCAATGGCTGATTCAAACTGGGTAGCTTTTATTTTTCTAATCTTTCCATTTATAGTGAACATAATATACTCTCTTTGTTTGTTCACTAGCAAAGATGCATAGAACTCTAGGGTTCTTGACTCACTCCAGGGTATGGTCTTATTTGACATTAAAGAAGCCAAACCAGGGGTGGAGTTTATGCAGTCAAACAGCCTATTTGATCCTATAATGGAGTTCACTTGTGCCAATCCACATATCGGTGATTTGCCAAGGCAGAGACAGCTTTTCCCTTTCCATCTAGCCTGTTCTGATAAACATTATAAATATTCTTGTGGAGTAGAGAAACAAAGTTCTCTCCCAATGTCGGTCTAGATGCTGGAAACCAAGACTTTTCACTTACTAATCTTACGGCTCTCAATTTTCTGCCACTTAGAGTTATCAAGTCTTTACTACTTAGCAGATCAACTTCAGAGACTAAGTCAGGGTTTTCAGATGAAGAATCACTGTCAGGTTCATATTCACTATCATCTGAGAAATCTGATTCTTCTACATCTTTTCCTCTTCCTTTCATAGGATGAGAAGTGACCATTTTTCTATTTTTTCTTTCAGCACTATGATCATCTTGAATCACAACAGGGCCTTGAGGTTGTCTAGATACTGATATTCCAGGAGAAGAGCTTGACACTTTCTGTTTCTTGCCTTTTACTTTGTCAACAAATTTTCCAATCAAACCACTTTTATCAGGATTCTTGGACCTCATTTCGATTACTCCGTTTTTAGACAAACTCAAATGCAGATCCTTTCCAGGCACAAAACCCAACCTAAATAAAAAAACAAACACTGGTTTCTAAGTTCTAATTCTAGGGTTTTGACGAGAGTACAGGAGAGAATCAGATTAAACTTACTGCCTTTAGAAGATCCTTGCGCTAGATGACCAGATGACCACCGTTGCCAATGCCCTAACTTGGGATTACTTCGGTGAAGAAGGAATTAGGGTTTCTGGTCAAGGGAAGGATACGCAAGGAGTAGGAACAGCAAAGGGAAAGCTTTGATCGAAGGAAGTTACTGCAATGAATGAGGATGAGAGATGTAAAAGAATCTTGGGAAACAGACGCCATAAAGCTTAGTAGTTGAAAGGAACAGGCGTCCTGATAAAAGGTGGTGGGACCCCTTCTGCGAAAAGCAATAAGGGTAATAACTAGGGATCCCAAAAACCAAGGATGGGTTAGCAAAGGATAAGACCTAAAGCATTTTTCACAAGATTTTGAATACCTTTTAGAAAACTGAGATAAGAAGAAAAAGTTTTATAAAATGGATGAAATATCTCTTTTGAATTTACATAAGAATCAGACTATAGAATATTTGCATATATGTCAGTCATGATTCAATCAAAAGCACAAAATAAACCCCTTTTGATCACGAACCAAAAACTTCGTTAATGACGGACCAAAATTTTTGTCCGTCATACACATGCTATGGCTTAAGACCTGTCCATCATCAATAGGTCATTTATTTTAACTGAATCAAATCTGTCATATAAGAAATTCTCTGAAAATAACAGATATAACTAAGATGAGTAAAACAACAACAGATGTATAAATTAGAAAGAATTATGACTTCTTAGAAAATGTTTGAGTCCAGATTTCACATGAGCATGAGTATTTGCAATTTAAGCTCAATTATAAGACTCATGTGCTGAAATAGATATAACTAGTGAAATTTGTCACTAAGGTTTTGAAATAACAAAGATTTTACTTAGGTACTATGTTTCAGATAAGATAAGGAAGAAGCATAGTAAGATAAGACTTTTTCAGAAGCATTTTCTTAAATTCAAGATAAAGATAGTTACAAAAATATCAATTTGATTATGATTCAACACTCTACATTTATTTATTCACACTGTGGGTATCAAAAGATGCACAATAAGCAAACTTGCTCCCCCTTAATGTGACATCAAACAACATTTGAATAATCAATAATATTTAATTCATTTCTCAATCTTGAAAATCTTGCCTCATCAAGTGGTTTAGTAAAGATATCAGCCAATTGATCCTCAGTTCTTACATAACTAAGCACAATGTCGCCTTTGGCAACATGATCACGAATAAAGTGATGTCGAATTTCAATGTGCTTAGTTCTAGAATGTTGGACCGGATTGTTTGCTATTTTTACTGCACTTTCATTATCACATAACAGAGGCACATTATCAAATTTGATCCCAAAATCCAGAAATGTTTGTTTGATGAACATAATTTGAGCACAGCAACTTCCTGCAGCTATATATTCAGCTTCGGCAGTTGAAAGTGCTACTGAATTTTGCTTTTTAGAACACCACGAGACTAAAGATCTTCCAAGCAAATGACAACCTCCAGAGGTGCTCTTACGATCAATTTTGCAACCGGCATAATCAGAATCTGAATAGCCAAGAAGCTCAAAGGGAGCACCCTTAGGATACCATAAACCAATATTAGAAGTAAACTTAAGATATCTAAATATTCTTTTAACAGCACTTAAGTGAACTTCTTTAGGTGCAGCTTGAAATCTAGCACACATGCATACACTAAACATGATATCAGGCCTAGATGCTGTCAAGTATAGTAGAGAGCCAATTATAGATCTAAAGAGTTATTGGTCAACAGACTTACCTCCCACATCTTGATCAAGATGTGTGTTTGTTGCCATGGGAGTTTTGATTGGCTTGCATTCTTCCATTTTGAAACGCTTGAGGAGATCCTTGGTGTATTTTTCTTGTGAAATGAAGGTTCCTTCCTCCAATTGCTTAACTTGAAAACCAAGGAAGAATGTCAGCTCACCTATCATGGACATCTCAAATTCCTTTGCCATCATATCACCAAATTCCTTGCAAAGAGAATCATTAGTACATCCAAAAATGATATCATCTACAAAAATTTGACAGATCATTAATGTTCCATTGATATCTTTTAGAAACAATGTTGGATCAACCTTCCCAATTTTGGATTTCTTAATTATCGAAAAGTCTCTAAGACGTTCATACCAAGCTCTAGGAGCTTGTTTTAGACCATAAAGAGCTTTAGATAACTTATAAACATGATTAGGCAGGTTTGAATCTTCAAAACCGGGTGGTTGCTCAACATAAACAGTTTCATCGATGAATCCATTAAGAAATGCACTTTTTACATCCATTTGAAAAAGAGTGATATTAAAATGAGTAGCAAAGGCAAGAAGAAACCGAATTGCTTCAAGACGAGCCACTGGAGCATAGGTTTCTCCATAATCTAGTCCTTCAACTTGAGTGAAGCCTTGAGCTACAAGTTTGGCTTTGTTCCTTATTACCACTCCATTTTCATCTTGTTTGTTTCTGAATACCCATTTTATACCAATGACATTATGATCCTTTGGGCGTTCTGTTAAACTCCAAACTTTGTTTGTTTCAAAATTGTTTAGCTCTTCTTCCATAGCTATTATCCAATCAGCATCTTCTAGTGCTTCTTCAACTGTTTTAGGTTCAACAAAAGAAACAAAAGAGTAATGTTCACAAAAAGAAGCTTGTTTAGAGCGAGTTAGCACACCCTTATTGATTTCACCAATGATTAGATCAAAGGGATGATCTTTAGCAATAGTATGATGACTTTTAATTATGACTGGTTGCTCTCGTTCCTTTTTTCCTCTTCTTCTTGAGTTCCATCATGTGGTACCATTGAGTGTGTAGGTGGATCATCTTTGTCTTCCTTGGGCTTAATATCACCAACTTCCATTTTACTCATTGCTTGCACCAGCCCATCATCACCTACATCATCTAAATTCTCATGCTCACCTTGTGAGCCATTAGATTCATCAAATTTTACATTATAAGTTTCCTCTACTAAGCTAGTTGAATTATTGAATACTCTATAAGCTTTGGACTTAGAGGAGTAACCTAACATGACACCAGTATCACACCTAGTCTGAAATTTTCCCAAATAGGTCCTCTTCATATATATGTATACTTTGCAACCAAAGACTCTAAAATATGAAATATTAGGTTTTCTACCAACCAATAATTCATAAGGAGTTTTCTTAAATAATCTATGAAGATAGAGTCTATTAATAGCATGGCAAGCAGTATTAATGGCTTCAGCCCAGAATGCATCAGAAGTGTTATATTCATCTAGCATAGACCTAGCCATTTCAATTAAAGTTCTATTCTTTCTTTCAACTACAACATTTTGTTGAGGAGTATAAGTGGCAGAAAGTTCATGTTTAATTTCTAATTCATCACAGTATTCAATAATATTAGTATTAACAAACTCAGATCCATTGTCACTTCTGATTTTCTTAATGGGATAATCAAACTCATTTTGGGCCCTTTTTGCAAAAGATTTGAAAATCCTTCCAACTTCACTTTTATTTGGCAAAAAAAATACCCAAGTAAATCTAGAAAAATCATCAACTATAACTAGACAATATGATCACCTATGCTTGCATATGAAGTGGGGCCAAACACATCCATATGCAACAGTTCAAGAGGTCTAGAGGTGGACATGATACTTTTGGTTGGATGAGAATTGGCTACTTGCTTGCCTGCTTGACAAGCACTACAAAGCCTATTCTTTTCAAATTTTACATCCTTCAGACCGATCACTAGCTTATTTTTGAAAAGCTTTTTAAGATTAGACATACCCACATATCCAAGCCGTCTATGCCAAAGCCATCCAAGAGAGACTTTGGCCAACAGACAGGTTGAGATATACGAGGAGTTAGATTTAAAATTTACTAAATAAAGATTTTGAAACCTGAAACCTTTGAAAATAAGCTTTTCATTTTTATCAAATATTGTTACCCCATCAGAAGAGAAGTTACAATGAAATCTGAGATCACATAATTGAGCCACAGATAACAAATTAAAGTTTAAAGACTCAACAAGTAGTACATTGTCAATAGAGTGATCATTTGAAATGGCAATCCTACCAAGCCCTTTTACCTTTATTTTACTGTTATCACCAAAAGTGATTTTGTGACTTGGATCACTCTCTCCTTCAATTGTGGTGAACATTTTTGAGGTCTTGGTCATATCTTTGGGTGCATCCACCGTCAATCACCCAATCTGGCCTCCACTCTTGTAATTCACCTGAAGAATCATTTCTTGATTTTAGGTACCCAAATACTTTTGAGTCCTTTAATGTTAGTCTCAATAATCTTAGACCTAAAAGGGTTTAGCAGCATAGACTTGGGTACCCATACAGCCTTAAGTTTCTTATCCAGATTAGAAGGACCAACATATTTAACATTCATTTTGCCCCTAAAATTCTCAAACAACATGTAATGGGTATCTACCATACAACTCCTACTAACCTTAGAATAAGGAGCATTTGCAAGACGACAATTTCTAGATTCATGGTTTGATTTATGACAGTAATAACATTGAGTGCTTTTCTTGACAAAACCATTTGGTTTTGCTTGATCCATTCTTCTTGAGCGGTACATTAGGTTTATACCCTAAGCCCTTTTTGCCCAAGTTGGGTCTATGTTCAACAGAATTTTGTCAAGAGTAGCACTACCCAAAAAGCATTTTTCTAAACCTTTGTCAAATCTAGCTATCTTGATCTTTAACTCTTCATTTTCAGTCTTAAGTTCTTTAGCACAAGAAGCATATTTGCAATTTTCATTACAAGAGCTGGAAGAACTAGAGATTGTGGTTTCATTTGTAAACAAGTTACATGAAATAGATGCATCACACACAAAAACATGCTCAGACTTGTTTACAAGCATTTCATTTTTATTTTCTAACTCATAATATTTATCATGCAGATCTTTATGATCTGTAACTAGCAAAGCATGACTTGAAATCAAATTATCATAACTTTTCTCAATCTTTGTATGTTCATGGGTAAGCTCATCATGTTTATCTTTTAATAAGTCTTGGTCATTGATTAAGCTGGCAATAGTCTTTTTGAGAGTTCTAGTTGAAGTTGTTTTATCATGCAAAGCATTGTTTAATTCTTCAACTATCTCAACTAACTCATCATATGTAGGAGACTCACTGACCTTTTTCTCATCAACTTTAGCCATTAAGCACAGAGGAAATGAAGGTGCTGGTGGAGTCGACTCATCCAATGCCAGTCCAGCCAATCCTTTTGACCTTGAATCTTCATCATCAGAAGATGGATCTCCACTAGTGCTATCCTCATCAGTGACCCATTCTCCTATATGAGCTTCCCCTTTTCCTTTCTTCGAGAATTTCTTTGAGAAGCCCTTTTTATAGTACTTTTTCTTAGATTTGTCATGGGTCTTCTCATCATCCTCATCATCTTTAGCTTTGAACTTGTTCTTCTTCTTACTTTTATTAGGGCATCGGGCAGAATATGTCCCTTTTCATTACATTCAAAGCAAATAATATTAGCAAAAAGATTTTTCTTTGAATAAGAGTTTGCCCTTCCTTTATCCTTGAAGTTTACTCTTCTCATAATTTTGCTAGCTCTTCTCATTAGTAGAGCTAATTTCTTCACATCCTCATCTTCAGCTTCACTTGACTCATCGTCATTCTCTTCTGATGAGTCTTGTATGATTTCCTTTGCTTTGAGGGCAATAGACTTCTTCTTCGGAGCATCTTCTTCTGTTAAGGTTAGCTCATGAGCTGATATTTTACCTAGAAGTTCCGTTGGAGTAAGCCTCTTGAGATCACCACTGTTCGACAAGTAGGTGATCAGACTGTGATATGCTCGAGGAAGTACTCTTACATCTTCCTGCAAATCTTAACATCAGAAATTTTAGTTCCTAGGCCTTTAAGTTCATTAACAATAGGATTAAGCCTAGTGAACATATCATTAGCATTTTCTTGAGGAAGCATTTTGAATTGATCAAATTTCTCTCGGACAACATAATATTTTTCTTCTTTTACATCAGAAGTTCCTTCATGAATTTCTTGCAGAGTTGTCCAAATATCATATGCAGAAGTAAGGTTACTAACTCTATCAAAAACTTCTAAACTAAGACAAGAAAATATAGCATTCCTAGCTTGGGCATCATATTGCATATTTTGAATGTCACCAGGAGTGGGTTCACCATACACAGTTTGCCCTTCGGGTAAGATGCGAGGAGGCAACGGCTTTTCTGTGACCCTCCACACATTATACCCAACAGCTTCTAGATAACATCTTATTCTAATTTTCCAATAAGCATAATTAGTACCAACAAAAACTGGTACTCTACCTATACTAACAGTTGCGGATCCATTTCCCTCAGCCATATTACCAAAGCTAGTTAGGCTAATTAAGGTAAACCCGCTCTGATACCACTTGAAGGAACGAGTTGGCCTAGAGGGGGGGTGAATAGGCAACTCTTCAAATTTTAACTCTTGATTACAGTTAACTATTCTATGTGAGCGAATGAGTTAATGTCAGATTACAACAAAATTGACAGTAAACAGAAATAACAGCGAAAGCAATTCAATATAAAGTAAGGAGCAAAGGAAGACAAATATTTATCCCGTGGTTCAGAGCACTCCTCCTACTCCACATTGAAGCACTTCTCTCGAAGTATTGCTTCACCACAGCTAGTCGCAGTAGCTATAGTTCTCACTCGGGTAGCTCTTTCACCACTCTAGTGAGGTGAGCTACAAACCTTCACAAACAAAAGTGGCCATCCACAATCTTCTTGGACAGGTCACACTTTTTACCTCCTCCAAGCTGTCTAGGATCACTGAGATCCAAGAGTAATAAAGTTGCACAAGTTCTGTCTCTTGGTTCACTCGCAAACTGAAAACTAGACTCAAGCTTGGAGCTAAACACTTAGAAGAAATAAGGATTTTGAGTTTCAGAGTGAAGAACAGACTCCTTGCTATGAATGAGAGCTCTTTTAATGCTAAAATGTGAAGGAGTTCATAAAGTTCTATGGTAGATGGCTCAGGCAATGCTTATATAGGAGTTCTGATGAAAAATAGCCGTTATACCTACCACAGTGACCGTTGTACGTGTCAGAGTGTCAAATTTCAGCTAAAGACACGTTTACGGCGGACAGAAAACTTAAGTTAGCGATACTGATCATGTGTGTGACGGACTAAAAACAGAGGTTTATGACGGACAGAAAATTTAGTCCGTCACACGAGTGAAGCGCAGCAGGTTTGGTCCATCAGAGCACAAGGAGGACCACATGTATGGCGGACCAAAAGATTTTGTCCGTCATAGATGGGTCGCAATGCAAGTCAGAGCTAATGATCAGTTTTAATAAAAAAAAGTTTAAATCAAAGGATTTGAGATTTGATGAAGACTAACCCTTGAACTTGACACATTAGGTCTTTTATAAGATCAACTTTCATAAATGAAGTATATCTTTGATCATGGATTAAAAGACTGAACGTCAAAGTTTGGTCTGACAGATAAATTTGATATTTTGAATGTACGCCGGACAAAACTTCAGGTTTGGAAGTGCACGTGTGTGCCGGACCAAAAATTTAGTCCGTCATAGATGGGTAAGCTGAGATACTTTGATCAGACGAACATAAGTGTATGGCAGACTAAAAATTTAGTCCGTCATAGATGGGTAAGCTGGGTTCACTAATTCTTTGAAGGAGTTTTCATTACGGACTAGAGCAAATTTGAACAAGAGTTTTGGTCCGATGAAAACAAATAGAATTTAATAAAGAGAGTGGACTAAAGATTATGTAGATGATGGACATGATTGACCTTGATTTGTGATAAGAACTTTGGCTAGACTATGACAGACTTGGAAATGACCAATTGAATATTGGTCCGTCACCAACCTTGGACACAAAGTAGGACATTTGATTTTGGTTCAAAGATCAGAAAGACTAAGATATCTTACTCCAAGAACTCTAGTTATGTTTTAGCCTTATGAATCAAACCATCAACTTGTGCAAAGTCCCTCTTTATAGTACAGCCAACACGAAACAATAATCCTAGCTATTTGACTTGAATCAACTCCCAAGTCATAAATTAAAAACAAGATACCTTAATCTTGGTAGTTCAACTTGCTCCATTTCTTATTTCAGCACACATTCTTTATGGTTGGAAGAATTATTAACTCGGTCATCAACACCAAAACCAATTAGCAACGAATGATAAAAATTGAGAGGGCCTAGATGCTATCAGACTCCCATAGGAGTGGAGGGCAACAATCAGGATCTTCTCGTAGCGCTCGTATTTGTGGAGGGTGAAAACACAAATAGCTGGCACTGGTTACTCTGGAATGTCAAAACTAGTGTCGTTGATCAGCGGCCTGGAGTGTGTGTCATATACAATCGGCATCCTAGGCTTTTGAGGGTAATCGTTTAGTTGCAGTAAGGTATGGACGAGGCTCATCCATGGCCTGATCTACATAGTAGGTGGTGCAAGTGCCACATGAGCGCCAACTTCTACAAGCAATTTAGGTATAAGGAGCTAACAAAACTTTTCAAGAGGCTATGCGACCAAAACTAGCAGAGGAAGTTTGATGCACTCTAGAAGAAGTTGGACGAGCTGACATTGAGGCACACAGTGGAGGTAGCGAGGAGGGTAGCCCTGGCCATAGGGAAGACCCTAGTCGCGCTGGAGGAGTTACCCACTGACCCTCCCCAGCTGGTTCAGCGGAATGGAAGGGCCACGAAATACTTCTTCGAATGGATATAGCATGAGCCTAGAGAGAAATAGGCTCTGCTTTACTGTCGTGCCCCGAATTTCACGGATTCGGACACTCTGTGTATTCTGTACTAGTCCAGGATCACGCTAGTACACACAGGACGAACAGGTTGAAGTACCACAATCATACACAACGGAAATTAATAATAAGGTACTTCAAGCATAATATAATCGAGTTACACGGCCTTATGGCCTCCTTACAATAATTCGCCACGCAGGGCGATAAATAATAGAGTAGCACAAGTTTATCAGCGGAAGCAAAAGCAAAACGATGAACCCTTCATAGCCACAGGCGACTGAGTGCGGCTCAACCCTTAATTCTCCTGGCCTTCGACGAACTCGTCATTCCAAGCTGGCACAGCTTCTTCTTCTTCTGAGGTTTTTGTCGATGCAAGGGTGAGTATACAACATACTCAACAAGTCATGCACAATGCAGTTCTATTACTACATGCATGGCTTATTCCAAAGGAAAGGCTTAATTGGTTATTTTGCATAAAGCAGCATTTCTTTCACACAGGTAGTACTATTAGATTAAAAGCAGTAAAATCAATATTAATAATACTTAGTTTCTCAATTCTTTTTCCCAAAGGTTTTGGCACACAGCCCTAATTTGATTCTTTTGGCACACAGCCACCCAATCCACATCTTTTATTTTTAAAATCTAACCCTTGATCAGTAATCACCGAGCAATGTCCAAGATCATGACACGGCTATTCGAATAGATTCACACACACACTCTGCAGAGGTGTACACTTTACCCACAGGATACGATTAAGCCACCACCTGAGCGATTGATTGCAACAAAGTCTTTCAGAGACTAACATTTAACCGATGAACCCTCGGTGCTTTCCTTCTAACACTTCCCTCACTCAGAGCCAAAGTTTAGACAGAACAAGTACCGTTGAATGGGTACCAAACCGTAGCACAGGTACGCTTCCCTGAGTTACCTTTGGTGTGCACCATCACCCCGAGGTTTCAAGGGAAAGAGGTTAGAAACCTACTTAACTAGGTCTGTCCCATTCAGGACAAGTGGTTGTACACGGAACTCAGTTCAAAGGCTCGCAAGGTTAAGTCCTTAACTGTCCCGGGCAAGACTTCCGATTTACACAACTTGGCACACAGCGCCTTCACAACCTTTCATACAACCTGTTGCCACAGAGCCCCCACGCACGAAGCCTTATTGCCACTTGCCCCGGTCCAAAACATTTCCCACCCCACTTTGTATTTAAGCAACACATGCTATTTTCCACATTATTTCATGAATAGCACCGCACAGGTCACTATTCTAATTCCATCATATGACATCATCGCACTTTTACAAAAATGCGTTCCATAATTGGTTAGGCAATATTCATTTGCTATTCGAAATTCATTCATCGCACATAAGCTGGCTAAGCTACTAATCACGGTCTAGCCTCCCGTGTTGGCATCATCGTAATATCCAACATATTAAACATCTTAGGGTGGACAAAGATTTTAGGGCATATAAACATTATAATCAAGGTGGCATAAACAAGTTTGGCTTTTAACTACCTTCTCCCAATTTAATCAATAGCAGTTGTATTTAACATAGCATGCAATACGAAAATTAAAGTATTCTTTTAAAAACTAGGCGCAAAATGGTCAAAGCATGACTTGCTTTCAAACAGCAGTTGGTTCTGGTCGAAGCTCTGCGGCGGGTCTTCAAATTCTCCTTCGGCGAATTCCGGCGACTCGGAGTCTACTCGGTACAAGCAAGCACACAATAAATACGCAATACAGATAGCAAGACCATCACTAAAAATAAAATAAAAATACCATTAAATAGTTTGCATTTTTACAAATTTTTGGGCACTGGAATCACCCAAATCCGAGTTAAGATGCAAAAGTTATAGCATTTACAAATTTGTTGAAATTCAAATAAAGAATAATCGATTTATCCTATTTATTTTTCCACTGGAAATCCGGATTAAATCCTCGGCTTGACACGTGTCGACACCAGAGGCTGCCACGTCGGTCATGGCCACTAACAAGTGGGCCCTGGTGACGTCATGCTGACGTCAGCACGCCCGGGGGTCATCATACTGACATGTGGGCCCCACGGAACAGTGCTCTGGTTCATCAGAATTTGACACGTGGCGAAATCACAGCCTTTGATCCAGGATCGGACGGGCTTCATTAAGCGCAACGACTAACGGCGACGTGGACGCATATATACGGTCGGATGAAAATCCGACGGCTGCCGATACCCGAGCGGAATACTATTGCCAAGCCTACGTGGCCTCATCGCTGCGGTCGGATGGAGATCCAACGGTGCGGGGTACCCGAGCTGTTCTCAGGTGGTCGAGCACGCGTGGCGCAATCCGAGCCGGACATTCAAGATCTAACGCACATCATTAAAGCAAACTACAAAATTACGTGGCCTCACTGATACGGTTGGATGATAATCTAACGGCCTTTGTTAACCGAGCAGTTCACTGCTCATACGCCAACGTGGCCCTACCCGAGCCTCACGATCAAGATCCTACGGACAAGATCCATCGAGGCTATTTGATTCAAGCGCTACAGAGGAGTGGACGTGGCGATACCTCAGTCGTGCGATGAAGATCGAATGGTGAAGAAAGCTTGGGGCAGACGGCGGTGGCGCAGTAGTTCCCGAAGGCCGGAGACGAGGAAGATGACCAGCTCGGCGGCGCTACGGGACTTCTCCGGCGTGAAGAAGTGGACCAATGGATGCGTCTTGGCACGGTGGACTTGGAGAGCGCCTTAGCTGCGACGGGGAACGGCGGGTGACGGCGGAGAGTGAAGGAAACCGTGGCAGAGGCGAGTAGCTACAACGGTGAGCTCGGGCGCACTCTACGGTGGACGGCAGAATGCGAGAGAACGGGCAATGGGAGCGGAAGAGAGAGCTGCATGCGGCGGGGTATATCACTTGCTCGACAGCATTGAACTCGCGAAAATCCTCGACAGATCCTCGGCCAACAAGATGGCCGTGCGTGTGATGCCTCGCCCCGAGCTATGCGGTCGCCACACACCGCCCGATCACGATCAGCTACGCGGATTGATTCTCGGCGTCGTGGCAAGATTCATTCACGACCATTCGATCAAGATCCGACGGTGCGGAGCGATTCGGCGTTAGGGTTTTCCCGGGCGAGCACAGTGTTGGGCCGACCCAATACTGTAGCTAGCAATAATCCGGGTTTTATCAATAAAAATAAATGCAGAATTTCAAAGTAATTATTTAGGGCACTAAAAATACCCGAAAAATTCTAGAAAAAATCTAGAAAATATTTCAGAGCATTTTGAGCCTCAGAAAAATATTTTCATTTATTTTTGATAATTGCTTTTTCTGATATTAATTAACCAAGAGAAGAATATTTCAAATAAATGTTAATTAAATCCAATAAATCCTAGAAAAATTTGATAAATCCAAATAAATGCAAATAAAGGCTGATTATTTCACAAAAATTTAAATAACTCCAAAGTTTAAAATCGGGCTGAATTTCGGGACGTTACATTTACGACACTGATGGTACGAGGTATGGGGTCATAACAACAAACCTGAGACCCACACTTTCCACCTATTGTGCAGTGAGATGGCTCTGACACTAGAGGACGTGAGTTATCTCTTGGGCCTACCCTACTTGAGGGATGCGGTGGTTCCTGCAGACGTCGACCCAGAGTGGCGGACGGATATCCTCCACCGGTTCGAGGGCTTGCTACCCTAGGAGGCAGGGTACACGCCTTTCACGTCTGTGCACGATCCGACGCAGCGGTGGCTTGTGTAGTTCTACGTAAGTGTGATTTCTCCTTTTCGTATATGATTTTCATTTCAGAAGTGTGATTTCTCCTTTTCGTATATGATTTTCATTTCAGTTAGCAAACTAACCATTTCTT